>SJJU01072767.1:0-42643 GCA_012932125.1 Conopomorpha cramerella | reverse complement strand
ATATAAATCTCTTTCGTCAATCGACTTTCATCCATTCTCTCCATATGCCCAAACCACCGAAGCATGCCTTTTTCAATCTTGGTCACTACGTCTTCCTTCAAACCGCAACTTTCCCTTATCACGCTATTCCTTATCCTGTCATTTAATGTCACACCTTTCATGCTCCGCAATGACCGCATTTCTACGGCATTGACTTTACTTTTATGCTTCTTCTGCCATACCCAACTTTCAATCCCGTACATTAAGGTAGGTGCCAGTACAGCGTCATGGACAGCCAATCTTGCCTTTTTCGACATGAATTGGCTCTCCATACCACTGCGAAGGGCACCGTTAACCTTATTACCCGCACTCACTCTTCTTTCAATATCTTTGTCAAACTTTCCATCACTTGTAAATAGAGATCCCAAATATAAAAACTCATCCACTTGTTCAACTTTCTCACCGTCAATCATGCACTCACAAACTGTCCTTTCATTATTTTCGACTACCATTACTTTGGTCTTACTAGCATTCACTTTCATCCCTTTCCTTTTCAATGACTCATTCATACAATTATTCATCTGCTGCAATTCATACGCCGACGGTGCAAGAAGAACTTGATCGTCAGCATATAAAAGGCATTTGATGATTAAACCACCCATATCTAGACCCAATCACGACCTTTCAGATCTTCCAAACAACTGTCCATGAACAGATTGAACAGCCACGGAGACGCTACGCATCCCTGTCTGACACCTCTATGGATGCAAACCAGTCTGAGTAGGTCCCGTTTACCCTGACACAGGCACTGGAATCATCATAAAGTGATTTCAAAGCCCGTACCAAGGTCCTGTCCAATTTGAACCGGGACAGCAGCAAGGTCCACAACTCATTCCTGGGTACCCGATCATAAGCCTTCTCTAAGTCTATGAAAGCGCAGAAAACCTTTTGGTTTTAGCCAAAAACTTCTCCGTCACCTGGCGCAAAGAGAAGACTTGGTCAGTGCATCCCATTCCCTTCCTAAAACCAGCTTGTACATCCCAGATTTTTTCATCAGTCTCACGTATTACCCTTTCGATCAAAACTTTTGCATACATTTTGCCGACGATACTAAGAAGGCTGATTCCTCGGTAATGTTTGCAATCCTGCTGTGAGCCTTTACCCTTATACAGTGGAACGATTACGGCTTTGCACCCATCACTTGGTACTCGGCCGTATCGCCAACATGCATTAAAAATAAGGTACAGCAGGTTCGCCACCACCGCACCACCAGCCCTCAGCATCTCCAGCGAACTCCTATCATACCCAGCCGCTTTTCCATTTTTCATTCCTTTCATAGCCTTGAAAATTTCATTCATAAGTATCTCACTTTTATTCTCTTCGCCATCCATATTACCCGCATCAACCAAAGCCGACGCGGTGCTACATTCAAACAAATTTTCAAAGTATTCCTTCCATCTTCTTACAACCATACTTTCTTCATTCAAAATTTTTCCATCCTTATCTCTAATTGCTTTTATGCTATGATTCTCTGACTTACTTCTGGCTGACCGGACTAGTTTCCAAAATAGCCGAATATTATTTTGGAAGTTGTCAGAGAATCTCTTTTCATTCCGCTCTTTTAACTCAATCTTCTTACGTACTATCAGTTCTTTCACTCTCTTCTTTAAGCACTTATATTGCGACATTTTTCTTTCACTTTCATCCACATTAGTTGGTTGGGTGTTGGCTCTCATGGCCAACACATCCATCCATGCCTTTTTCTTTTCATTCACAATCTTGCTTACTTCCTCATCCCACCAGAGCTCACAGTCTCTGGAGACATTCTTCCTCTTTCGCACCCCGCATCAATAGGTATTTTGTGGTTATTTGCTTGCTGTACACGATCAATTACGAAAATACTCAATAATTCCTAACTATTCTACTAATATTATAAACGTGAAAGTTTGTATGTGTGCACAAACAGCCATCGTTTGTTACTATTTCACGCAGAAATTACTGGACGGATTTTTATGAAACTTGGCAGTATTGTAGCTTATAAACTAGAATAATATATACCCCCTTACCAATAAACGCGTTGTCACTTACACAATGGTTATTACAGGTCTACTTGTACTGGTTATTCCGTATTTGACATACAACTGACAAGTTAAGTTGAGCTTTGTGTATCTTCTAAATAGCAATTCCGCCATTATTGTTAAGGCCCTTAGGCTATAAGGTATTTTGGTAAAACAACGTTTGCCAGGTCAGCTAGTAATATATACTTTTCTTCGAATAGTTACTACACAAGAGAGCCTATTGACACACCTGGCGACATGTGTGTGGTTGAGGTGCGACTACTGAACAGTATGGACATGTAACAGACGGCCGGCATGGACTAGTGGTCAGGCCATCTGCCTCTAGGACAACGGTCGCGGGTTCGATTCCCGCCACGGACATAATGCTTTAGTGATGAGCTGAGGCATTTGTTGTGTGCGTCTGGGTATTTTATTTATCTATGTATGTATTTAAAAGTATTTATATATATAGTATTTGTATATCAGTCTCTGGAACCCATAGTACAGGGTATCCTAGTTTGGGGTCAGGTGACCGTGTGTAAAAAATGTCCAAATATATTTATTTTATTTATTTATTATTGGAAAAATAATAAATAGCTGATAGGGCCTTAGCAGTAGGTTAGAACGTCAGCCCCGCTACGTTTAGTCCTCCGCATTCACCCGTGGTGCTCTCCCGAAAGGCAATTTGTGCCTCGTTTGTAATAATGCTGTCTCCCACTATTTAGATTAGGGAAGTCAAAAAAAAAAATCGTATGTATGCATTGCAATGCAGCGCATATATATTTTTTTTCTTCTTATTTCTATACCGTCTTTAGTTTAATAACTATGTGGGATCCAAGACAGAAGACTAGGCCCCCCCGGGATCTAGCCCAGTCGTCACTGATTGAGCTCTTGTCTTTTCTGGATGCCGCTGTAGATCCTGGCTCTAACAGGAATCACAGTGGTGGGAAAGTGGGTGGGAATATCCCGGATGTGTGTGGTGCACAAATTCTCACTTTTAATTCCGTGCGCGTTTACGTTCAGTGGCGGTTCAATTCGGCACACACTTTATCCAGCCCAACTAGCACAGCGCTCCGATAAAGAAGTGACAAGACATAATAACGCGCTCCGATTTGTTGATACAAGCTGAGTCACGCGAAGCGTGACATAATCATCAGCCACATAACGTCCACTGCTGGACGAGGACCTCCCACAATTATATCCGTCTTTTGGGGTGAAATGCCAGTAATCGCCACGCTTGGCGGGCGGGTTGGCGATCGCAGTGGTGTTGTGGTTTAACTCACAGAGAGCGCTGCTGCCCGTCCTCTGGAGAGCTCCCTCGGTCGCCTCTTACGACCCCCATGACGGGAAAAGTTGGGCTGGGGTGGTGACACATTTGTATTCTATTCGCCGTCACCACACGGCTTAGCGTGACATAAGCAAACAAATAGAGCCAATCAGAGTGCGTATTTGTTCTATGTCGTGTCTTTCTTGACGCGCGTGCTAGGCCTACAGGGTTTATAGAGATGTCGGTTAATTCTTTTTTTTTTATCGAGTGAATATTTTCCAGTGGCGTGCACACCACATAGGCAAAAAGACACTGCCTACCTTAGTATTTTGGCTACACGACCTAATAATAGAGTTATTGATAGATCTTTTTTTGTTGTACTCACGACATAGGCTAACGAGGGTCCTGTGTTTTGTGGGTGCTGCACTGCCTACCTTGTCGTAAAAGCCAGTGCACGACTGATATTTTCTAATCCAAAATTAAATGAATTACAATACACAGTACAGAATATTATATCTATAAATTATAATTTATCTTATTGTAAAAATCGGTCTACTCTGTTTATTGCAAGATATCGAAGCAGTTTAACAGTGAACAGTTTTCTGCATGGCATTTGCTGTATGGAACATTACGCGTTATAAACAAATCAATACAAATCTTACTATCGTCTCTTTATTTCTAACGTTAGGATTATTTGTTTTTCTTTGTCAGCACATGACAGAGAAAAATCTGTATTGAAAATGAGAAACAATTTGTATCAGTCTAACTCAATATTGTTCACCGGGTAGGTACATAGGCGCGAATATAATCAAAGACAAGCTCGAGCTCACCTTTGTTATTTTACTCTAAGGGCCTTACCAATAATGTCGGAATTGCTATTTAGAAGATACACAAAGCTCAACTTAACTTGTCAGTTGTATTTCAAATACGGAATAACCAGTTCAAGTAGACCTGTAATAACAGTTGTTTAAGTAAAAAGACGTTTATTGGTAAGGGGGTATGTTTTTTGTATCAGAATGTTACTCAGAAGTTAACTGAATGATATCAGCACACAGTCCAAACAGCTAAACGTATGAACTTGAAATGTGCCAGGGACTTTTATCCTTATAGGATTCACACGTCTTGAGGTAGATATGCGGGTTTTATCACAATGTTATATGTATACATACATGCCTAATATATCAGATTTGGAACCGATAGAAAATGTTTATGCTGTAGTGCTGTGTGAAGTTAGTCGGTAATTGGAAGTCATCATCTACATTATTAACAGCCACATGACGTCCATTCCTCAATGATTTCCATGTTCATTTTAGATGCCAATAATCGCTACGCTTGGCAGGCGGGTTAGCAGGTACAGTGGTGTTGTGGTTTGAGTAACAGAGAGCGCTGCTGCCCGTCCTCTGGCACGTCTTACGACCCCCACGACGCGAAAGTTGTACTGATTCTATTCGTACCACACGGCACGGTACGGCGGTAGTAAGAAATAGGAATCATTAACAATTTTGTACCTGCTTATGCGTAGCACAACGAACTACGAACAGTCGTCACAGAAGCTACCTCAATGTGAACTAATTGATTTGTTTTATTAATGGATATGTCCAATACGGAGAATTTTCAAATCGACACTCATGTATCAAGACATAGTATAATATTAAAACAAAGTCGCCTCTCGCTGTAGTAGATGGAATGATTCTTGAGGGATATTTATAATAATATGTATAATACCAGCATGTAAGCAGAGAAAAACCGTTAACAACGTTTGTATATTGGCAGAACAGCGTTTGTCGGGTACAGAAAATCTCGACTAAATTTTATACAGTTGAGTTTGCTTTGTTGAGTTCATCATTGTGTGTATAATACTTACAGAGCGTTGATTTTGCTTGTTATTTTTTATTGGCGGCTCAACGACGGGAGAAAGTGGTCATAACAGTTTCGCACCAGCTTGATGTCACGTGCTAAAACTGGAGCAATTCACGCCGTACTATTGTCGCCTTCACATAGCATCGGGACAGAGATTTTACTATCCTTCTCACTCACGATGGTCTAAGATGAGGTGCGAGAGGGATGCAGTCACATGTTTCCACGAATTAGCTGCAGTTTCAATCAGAAACATAATGTTATCGCACCTGTAGCGTAGTTGTTGGGTAACTGGAAGTAAGAGTCAAGCGTGAGCTGCATGCATGTAGACTATAATATCACCGTTGTATGAAGAACAGAAATATAATTAATTTGCTCTGTTAATTAACTATGTGGATGTAGTCGTGCGGGATCCTCTAGTCTTATTAGTATAGAGCTGTTCCGAGAAGCTTTGACTCAATTGACAGCGTTCGTGTTTATTCGCAGTAATTACCTCAAACGCTTGTGTACCTATTAATAGAATATACTAAGCTCATTAATATTATGTAGACTTAACCACTTTTGGTTGGTCTATGTAAAAATAACTTGCATTTGTTATTCAGTCCGCACATGTAAACATGCCTTTAGTAATTCTTTTCACCTATACAGGATAAGATCCTGTATACGTGAAAAGAATTTAATTTAATATAATTATTATTATTTCAAAGTGATACCAACTCATATCAAAAATAATAATTACACTTTAAATCCTAAACTGACGTTTCGTATAGAGAACAATATGTAAAGTGAGCAAAAGCAGCAGTGAAGAATAAGGGAAAATATTTTCTGTTCCTTATCGCGTAGTATAGTTGGATCCAAACTGTCATTTTGGTAGTAAAACTGTCAGTTCGGATCCAAGTATCTGATGGAGCAGGTGTTTACCTGTTACTAGTTAAACTACATAAATATATACACTTTAGGCCTGTATCCCAGAGGGGTAGGCATAGACTATAGATCTCCATTTGTCACGGTCCTGACATACCCCTTTCGCTTCATGTAAATTCATCATCTTTTCATACATGACCTCCGATTTCGAGTACTTTTCAGGCTACCTTCGACGCAGTTGCATGCGTCGAAACGTCGAGTAAACGCATATAAATTGTCATCGACGTGGAAACCAGTAATAAACAAAATTAAATCTCGCGCGGAAAAAAGATCGCCTTGTACAGCCGATGTCATCAGTGTTATGTGCCGAAATAGTGACTCTTTGAGGATAGTTACCGATTCGTCTCAAACCAGGGAACGTCGCAGCCGCCGCACTCCAGTCCACTCGTGACCACGACGCATGCAACTGCGTCGCAACGTCGAGTAAAATAACAAAGGTAAGCTCGAGCTTGTCTTTGGTTATATTCGCGCCTATACACTCGGTGAACAATATTGAGTTATACTGTCTGTGCGCGTTTCATTAAAAAATAAGAATACAACTATCTTGTACAGCAGTAGACTTGGCCTTCAGGTTTCCACCGCGCTGTACGCTTGGGTTATTATTAACCGTATATCTGGCGGGCCATGCACAACGTTTTAGTTGCAAAATAAAACGAAATCCGGCCCCGAATGGCTTCGGCGCCTGGACGACTTCCAAAACGAATAGTAGCGAGCGTCACATACCACCCGCAAACAACCAGTATACGCAGACACCTCCTTAAGAGAATGCCGTAAGAATACCGAGACGGATTAAGGAGCTGAAAATTTCGCGTCGGTTGTGATTTTCATCCGGTAGCCTATGGTAGGATGGGACGGCTCCGGATACAAATACGGATGTTGCCAATCAAAACCGCAAAGTGACATATTTAAACGGTAAAAATGTGGGTCGGAATATCCCTTTGCGGCTGCCCGCAGAGTTATACGAGTAAATACAATTTCAAATGAAAATTCGAAAAATATATATGAAAATGTTTCAACTCTTCATATTTTTAAGCAGTAAAAGAGGACTTCAACGTACAGTTTATTGGACACGAAATAACTTACTTCGTTCTTACGTTTATCTATATATAAAGGGTCCAGATATTAGTTAAATTGTTTAATCTTCTATTCTTCTATTGTTTAATCTATTCTTCTTATTCATGTACTTTATTTTGTATGCTTGTTTTATGTGTTTTATTTTATTGTACCTATTGATCTTAGTCGAAATAAATAAATAATTATTATTATTGATCACACGTTGTAAAGTAGTACAAAAGTAGCGAGAGGCCATCCCTCTTTTTAGCCTAGTTGTGGGAACTTTTGTACATACTTGTACTTGCGATCGGAAGGATCGCAAGTACGATCTTAGAAACTGGAAAATCCAACCTGGAATGTATTCTAGGAATTGCCTGTCTTTGTATGCAACTTAGCTAGGTTCGCGCCCGCCTATTATACTAGGCGTACACGTAAAAGGAAACAGTAATGCATACAAGCATGATGGAACACTCTGGAAAAAATCCCATCTTATAAAAGTATTATGTCGCATGCGGCAATCGAATCCGCGACCGTTGTCCTTAAGGCAAACGTTTCAACCCATACCCCATGCCGGCAATTCATTTATTATTACCCGCATTATATCCCCCTATGACACATGCCTTCATACATATTACTCCTTCATTGTCATGGGTTCAGGGTCGCGTCGTTCACGATGGTATATAATATGGGAATGTAGTGCACTTTTGTCAAAACGTGCTTGGGTTAGTAAGTTGCTCTCTGCGCTAAAAGCATCGATAAACCACAGAAAAAGTTTTTGTATGAGTGATGTAGGTGTCTGTTATATTCAAATAGGCATGTACAGTCGAACGATTCACGACCCATTACGTTGATATTTTCTTTAAAAACGTAGAAACAATTCAGAGTTTCTTGTTTAGCACATAGGATGTTTTGAATCTGAAGGCCATTGTGTCACCTCAGTTCATAGACCATTGTTATCACGGCACAAAATGTTCTCGTCTCCGAAGAGATACTACTCGTCAGTTAAATTTGATCTATGTCTATTTATGTGTCACTGTTAGCAGTCATTGTTGTCGCGCTGATTTTGTCTACAGGTCTCTCTCTCCCTTTTCTTAGTCTAAACACTTGAGGCTGTGAAACAAAAATACTTTTTATCTTCATAAAATTGCCATATTATACACACATCAAAAGTGTAGGGATCAAGAACATTTCTAGCTCTAAAAAAATGTATTTATTTAAATCAAATCTAATCTTCTGGTTTGGTCTCCTACCTAATTACTCATGACAATGACTTATCACCACATTTTGAATAAATTATGAATGCTTTCAGTTTTTGTAAAATATATTCTTGATTCCAATCTTCTAAAATGTACTTGATCCCTAGACACTTTGGATGTGTGTAGTTGTTTGATATCGGACATGTGTCCCGAGAAGGGTGTGAACTAGTAGGCTACCTACAAGCCTAGTGACAAGCAATCAGTGTGGAGGAACCTTGCGATTTTGGATCTAATCATATTCTGATGCCAGAAGGAAAATCGGTCGTGAATCATTTTGTTCGACTGTACTTGCTACCTCTGTTGTATGTGTAGATGTGCACATCATGGCCGATAGTATTTAAATTTAATAATGTTTAAGTGTGTTGTCATGATGGTATATTAGTTATGCTCCGCGGAGTTATCAGTTGTTTATTACGTGCCTGAGAAAATTTCGGGACGGATTCTTAACTTATATTACACACATTTTTATTATCATAATCTATCCCCAAAGCAAGTTGCGTCAAAATTCGATCAGTAGTTTTTCCTGGAAGAGGAAGAGTATATTACATTTTCAGATGTCATCTCAATTTTTTTGGCTGTACATTATCAGGTCACGGTTGAACAGAAGGAAGGGCTTCTTGGCTTTTGGCGAATAACAATGATCCTTAAGTGGTCCTGGGGCTGAAGTCACTCACGCACGTATTCAAATGATTATTTTAAAGAAAAAAAGAATAGAATTCAACCTGTTATTTTTTTTAAGATCTGTGGTTTTCTTATGGATGTCATTGTAGGAACTGAACCATATATAAATGGGACCAAACTTGAAGCTGGGAGCAGATTTCAAATTAAAAAAAAATATCCGTTTGTATTCAACCAGTCAAAGGAAAAAAAAATCCGACGAATTGAGAACGTCCTTATTTTTGTTAAAGTTTGTTTTAAGAATATTGAGGTATGAGGCATTGTCGCTCAAGGATAACAGATATAAATACAGGACGGACAGTGATGACTGCAATGCTTGCTTGACTTGAAATGTCAAACGTTGAAAATAATTATTGCAGGAGTTTTGATACAGCCCTATTGTACTCTGAACTGCCTACTTATGCATCTAACTAAGAAACCTAGTACCTACATACGCTATACAATTCCGTCATTTGGGGGAAATGCCAATAATCGCCACGCTTGGCAGGAGGGTTGGCGATCGCGGGGTGTCCTCTGGAGAGTTTTCTCGGTCGCCTCGCCGTGACCCCATTACCACGGGACAAGTAGGGCTACCTACTTATGCATGTACCAAGAAACCTAGTACCTACATGCGCTATACAAAACAGTACTTTTGTAATTTCTTAATAATATCTTTAATTTCCAATAAATAGTATAAAACAAAGTCTGTCCCTATGCATGCTTAGATTTTTAAATGTACGCAACGGATTTTGATGCGGTTTTCTTTAATACTTACTGTAATTTTAAAGTGAATTTGGAGGATTTTTTATATGTATTTGAACAATTGTGTTCCATCATAGACCACATCCCTGCTTAACATCAGGCAGGATGATGGTCAAACGCTTGTTCATGGTGTTGAAAAAAAATGTTTAATAGTAGTGAAACACTGTTAATAATGTATATTGGTAAAACAATTCTTGCCGGGGCATCTAGCCATCTATAAAATTTATAGATTTCCTGACTGTACATTTGAGTTGCCAACAATTTATTGGTTCGGATTTGAGCTGCGAGTCTCGCAAAAGATATTTCGGAATGAAAATTTACAGTACTTCAGTTACTTGAAACTCAACTGCATCATAAAAAAATCTGTTCAATCTTTTGGGTAGAAAAATAAATGTTGGTTGAGTTCAGTTTGATATTATGAATTCCACTATGATTTTTTTGTAGCAGCTCTCACCCGATAGAAATATATTTATAGTTGATTGCTCATGCTAATAACCATAGATCGTAAAATTTGAATGGATTTATTGACATCGCACTCAAGACAGAGAGAGAGAAAGAGAGAGTTTTAAACTTTATTCAAAGAAAATTTCCTCTTATTTACCTAACGACCCCTTGTCAATGCAGATTAGAAGCCAATGTGGTTCAATCCGGTTATATTCGAGTAGGCGCACTGTTATACTATTTTCATACATAATAAAAATCATTATTTATATAAAAAAATATAATACATTAGTATTATATATTTTTTTATACACACAGAGGCACAGAAATCGGGGTGTTTGTTACCAAACTTCTCCGGAAGGAACCTATTTTTAACCCCCGACGCAAAAAGAGGGGTGTTATAAGTTTGACGTGCCTGTCTGTCTGTGGCATCATAGCTCCCGAACGAATGAACCGATTTCAATTTAGTTTTTTTTTTGTATTACAGGGGAGGAGACATACAAATATGTACAAGTGGGGTATCAAATGACTACAAACATTTAAAATCGGAGTTTTTTTTTTTAATTTGTAATATTTTGATATAATCTCAATATGCTTCACATTTGATACCAAGACGAAACGAAAGGGAATCAGCATTCCCCGCAACGGGCTCATGATGCGCTGACTTCGATCACGTTCACCATCCGACCGAGCCAAAGACAAAGATGAGAACCTACCAGTTCATCAGTTGAGTCGTAACATCGGGTAGTTTTCCACTTTTAGGATAGTATATAAAGTTTATAAAATGTTTAATACAGTAATTCGTTTTAAGTTTTGTCTGGTTTCTTTCACACCCCATCTGATTATAGTAAATAAAATTACCGTAATCCGATATTATATTATTATAATCTAGTGGTACTCCACATATCATTGAACTCGTATAAATAGAACAGACTTATTTACTTAATTAGCTTTATTAATTAATGTCATTTCCATAGTGTATTGTGGCGAATAGCTACTAGGATTCTGGCACCAGCGGTTTTCAGTTATTGCTGATAATCAGAGAAGCATAATCCTATTTATTATGCTAATGAATAAATTAATGAATTGCACGTTGAATAATGTTGAACAGAAGGCACGGTGAGATCGTTACGATGAGAAGTTTACAAAGAGCGAACGAACTAGGCACTTAATGTTTAATTAATTCACTTGATTTCTCTTATTTAAGCCTTTTTAACTAGCTTCGTATATCAGCGTAAATATAATCAAAGATTAGCTCGAACTTTCCTTTATTTTTCAGGTATGTAAAAAAGCAGTCTTTCTCTATTCGACCGTATAGTATATTATGCTTTTTATGTTTGTTCGCCGATAACTTCGTCGTTTATGGACCGATTTGGATGATTATTTTTTGTTGAAAAGAAGAAATTTCAAAGGTGTTCCCATGATAAGGAAGTCAAGTTTTGATGATAGTAGACCTTATAAGTCGAGCGGAATTTGAAAAAATATCGTATGTGCCGTCGACTTGTACTGGTTCTTTTTTAAGCGACTTCAAAAAGCAGTATTTTTAATTTCAACCGGTACCAAATTTTTAAGTTTTTTTTTGTTGCATAGATGTTAATATTTCAAAGATGGTAAAAGAGGTCCCTGATAAGGGAGTCAGGGTTTGATGACGGTAGACCTGATACATCGAGGGGAACTTAAAATAATCGTATGGGAGGCTTATGTGCTAGTACAGCCTCAAGACGGCGCTTTTGTCTTTAATTTTTTTGCATGACTTTTCGACACAGTTGCACATTGTGCCGTGGCCATAAGCGGACAGAATATTTAATGAAAATTTCCAACTACCTGACAATTGCGCTACACACGATTAATAATATTATAAAAGTGAAAGTCTAAACGTTCAACCGCTCTCGATATATATATAGATAAAATGACTTCGCAGCTCTCTCGACAACGGATACTAACGCTCGTATTCTGAAACAATACCTCTAGACTTCCTCAAGTATCAGTTTGCGTGAATAACTGAAATTAATGAACTCGCGGAGCTTCTACTAGTCTTACTAACTAAAGTGATCAGCGGTAGCAAGTGAACTCAATCGTTTGGTGACGCTTCGATAGATATGTCCTCGTGACACATCGACCGGAATGGCCGCACGCAACAGACGCAATCAGTTTCAGCGCAGAAACAACATGATCAATTATGTATAATTAGCCTATCCGGCCATCCTACACCTAGAATATGCAAGCTTGTTAGGCACGTAGATTTTTTTTATCATTAAGAACAAGCGTTTGACCACCATCCTGCCGATGTTAAGCAGATATGTGGTCTATGATGAAGCGCAGCAACAACATGATCAATTATGTATAATTAGCCTATCCAGCCATCCTACACCCAGAATATGCAAGCTTGTTAGGCACGTAGATTTTTTTTATCATTAAGAACAAGCATTTAACCACCACCATGTTAAGCAGTGATGTGGTCTCTCTTGTCCATTAGGTACCTATTCACCCGCAACTTGAAGACCTTCAGACTGTACTGCGCAGGAAATACATAAATCACGAGTCGGCCCTCGCTTTTAAAAATAAGTGTTTACGTCAGAGTTTGAGTCAATAGTGTTTTAATATTTGTGTAACTTGTTTTCTAGTTATTTAAGTGTGACATTTTAAGTTAAGCATGTGGTGTTTACTTATAAATAACCATATTTTTCTATGATTGTATTTTTTTTTTAATAAATCCATGTACCTTTAATATCTACGGCTATTCAGCGAAATGAAATGGAAACCGCCTCGAATTTATGTATTTCGTATTTATCAAGTTAAATACGAAAAACAAAACAGGCCTCTAATTGTGAAACGAATATGACCCAATCCAATTTTCATTAGATTGATGTGGTTTTAGAAATCAGGTTGATAGTGTATTTGGAAAAGAACTCGTGATATAATGGCAACAAATCGTTTCTGTACATGTTTCCATGGCATTGTCAATAGCCTAGGAGTTAGGCGGCCACAGTTTCCTTTAAGTCAATCTTAAATATTTAGAACACGATCCCTCCACTGCAATTGTACATTTCCAGCCGGATAATCGTTTTGTGTGTCTATTATTGTCTAATCTATTATTCCATAAGTATTAGGGATGTCAAAATTATTCTATCAGTTCTTTTTTTTTTTGAAATGATATTATTGACGTTTTATTCATTATAGGTCACGTGGTTTTGATATCAATCTCAAACATAGATACATACACTTTACGACTGTCTCGCAGAGGGGTAGGCATAGACTACACATCTTCATTTGTCACGGTATTGACATACCCCTTTCGCTTCATCTTCATCTTTTCATACATGACCTCCGGTTTCGAGTACTTTGCACGCCACCTTCCGCCAGGATATCACCAATCTGGCCGATGTATATCCTTCTGGGGCGACCTCTACTCACCCGGCCCATTACATCATCCATATAAATCTCTTCATCCATTCTCTCCATACGTTCAAACCACCGAAACATGCCCTTTTAAACGGCCTAACACATCAAATTATAATTTTATGAACGCTTCATAATGTTACTTATCTAATATTTCAAAATACCCAAGGTTAATTCAAAGAAAAAGTAAGCTTTAAGTAAATCCTCTTTGAATTAATATTTTCACAATAATTTAAGTACAAAAATATGAAACCGGATAATGTTTTATTTTGCATCAAACAAAACAAAATTTAATAATAAGTTGTTATGTTTGTAAAACAATGTTATGAAATATTTCGACCAAAATTATTTTTCAGTTAGTTACCGAGTAAAAACGTATTAAAACGAAAAACATATAGCAGAGTTAAACTCAATATTGTTCACCGGGTATATAGGCGCGAATATAATCAAAGACAATATTGAGTTATAATGTCTGTGCGCGTTTCATAAAAAAATGAACCCTTAATATTATATGAAATATATTATACTAGCAAACCCGGCGAACTCCGTTTCGCCACCGGATGGGTTCGTTTCGTTTACCCGCTTTTCTGTTGAATTTTTTCCTGAATTTTCTTTGCTATAAACCTCACGGAGCCCGAGACCTTTCCAAAGAATGCAAAACCGTGGAAATCGGTTCGTGCGTTCTGGAGTTATAGCGTCAGGGAGGAAAACCCGACTTATTTTTATATAGTAGACTAGTGGACGCCCCGCGATTTCATTCGCGTAGTTTAGTACCTGCATCCTATATTTGAAGCGTCTAACTTGAGCGGTTTATCATACAAAAGTTTTTTCCCGATAACTCCCGTTCCCATGGGAATTTTCCAATAGCCTGTTGCACCTTAGCTTTAAGTGTACTAAGGTACCTGCATCCCAAATTTCAAGCGTCTACCTTGAGCGGTTTAGATTTTTCATACAAACGTTTTATCCCGTTAATTCCCGTTCCCGTGGTAATTTCGGGAATTCCTTCCTTAGTGCATCCCTATGGTACCTAAGCTACGTCCGTTCCAAATTTCAAGTCCCTACGTTTAGCCGTTTGGGCTGTGCGTTGATATGTCAGTCAGTCAGTCAGTCATTCAGTCATTCAGTCAGCTTTTCATTTTATATATTTAGATGAAAAAATGATATATTCGGGGTGATTTAGATAAAACGAGCTGTAAATAATATGTTTAAAGAAATATATCTTGGAACGGAACAAAACAGTCATCATCATCATCAGCCCATATTTGTCCACTGCTGGACATAGGCCTCTCCAATTGCACGCCACTGTGATCTGTTTTCGGCTTCTCGCATCCAACTTCTGCCAGCCATCTTGCGCATGTCATCAGTCCACCCTCCCTGAGGTCGTCCTACACTCCGTTTTCCGAGACGCGATACAAAACAGTACTTATTTGAAATTATACGTTTTGAAAATTTAAAATACAAGCACCATCTACACACCAAATCACCTCTAATTGGATGCTGAATAATTACGACTTTGGAAATATTGATGTTCGAAATACTACCAATGCCATCTCTGCCAATCATCTCTTCTTGAAATAAACTTGTTGAAGCAAAATGGAAACAAAATGAAAAAAAAAGACATCATCTGCTCGTTTTACTGTTGAACCCTCAGGGCACTGCCTGAAATGTACTGAAACTGAAACATGACGAAATTCAAATGTCTTCTGGGTGTATTTGAAATGGTTTTCAATGAATATGTATATTCATTAGGCAGCATTACCTGAGCTATTTACTCGGGCGTTTGCAAATTACATTATTTATACCATTTACATTTTCTTGGTGCTTCTGTACTTAAGAGGTGATTTATGGTCAAGCGTACTTAAACTCACATCCCTTATGGGAGAGAGGAAACCTTTGGAGACCAAATATGTTATTGTTGTGGTTTTGATTAAAGGTCCATTCTGACCCATTGCTCGATATAGTCATGGTATACACGGTACAAGGGGTTATGGTATATAGATCGTCAATGAAGAGTTTTCTTTAAAAAAACCCCACAAAAGAGCGAGTCCGTAGACGAACGATTTACGACTTTACTATACTTTATTCTATGAAAGTTGCATTTTTTCGTTTCCCACTACTATCTTTGACAGAGTAAGTTTTTTAGAAAATTTCGCATTGGCCATCGTGACCAGCACTGCAACCGGGCAGTCACCATTTTTTCAAGAAACTGTGACGTACTACGGCGCCTTGTTGTTGACACAAACGTTAATTTCAGTAAGTTTTATAAACAGCCGCAACCGTAATCACTTCCACGTCTATGGAACGTGCCTCACCAAACAACAATAATTAAACATAGTCAAATTTGATTGTGTGATTGCCTTTTTCAAAGCATAGCTGATGACTGATCTTCTTTATTAATTTAGGAGACAAATTGCACCATATGAAAAAAATGTTACTCGGGTAGCAAGCGCCAACGGCTCATTGCATCTGTTATCGCAAAAACCTGTCTAATTACCTTACCCATAACGAGTATAATCGTATAATTTGCGGTATGTAAATAAGACAGCTTCTTTCTTCATTCAGGCTACAATACGGTCGTAACATTAATCTCCAGGGGCATTAGTGCGGCTCCTGTTGTAATTACCATAATACCTTGGTCCTGGCGTATCGGAATCAAAGCATCTGTTGCCCATACAATTATAGTTAGTGCCGGGATGAAAGCTAGTGCCGTAGGTAATTGCTGAAGAAACGTGTACAATTTTGCATACTTCAACATATACAAAATATCTCATATCCACAATATTTTGAGATCGACCACCAAATATGACAATTGGGGTTCATATTTGTTAGTTTGGAATTATGCTGAATTAAAAAAGTACAAGTTATTGTAGATATACACATAAATAACCTGTAGGAAAAAGTGTCCGTTCTGAATGTAACCACTTAACTGCATGAGGCTGATGTTTAAAATAAGTACAATAAAGTTGACTTGACGTCCATAGGTACATAGTTTCTGGAATTTCACCTTAATTTTGTAATATTCAACATTATTGATTGTTTTCGGAAGGTCGGAATGTAAAACTTTAATTATGTTTGTCAGTCGTGTGGTGACGGCGAATAGAATACAAGTGTCACCACCCCAACCCGACTTTTCCCTTCTTGAGTCGTAAGAGGCGAGGGTATTCTCCAAAGGACGGGCAGCAGCGCTCTCTGAGTGTTAAACTCCAGCACCACTGCGATCGCCAACCCACTTGCCAAGCGTGGCTGGCCTCGTCCAGCAGTGGATGTCATGTGGCTGATGATGATGGTGAAGCGTTTCTTTCAGTTTCCGTACTGCTTGGTTTCAAGAACAAGCTTGGAATCAGTCTACTCATTTTAATTAGGCTTTCAAAATGTAAATCAATTTAGTAATTTCCACCCAGAGCAGGGTACCAACTGGCAAGTACTATTGGTATGTCTAGTTTGACTATTACTAGGGCGACTGACGCATGACCATCAAAGCCTCAGGATGAACTGAATCTAGCGTATGATCCTCTTCCGGATGAAGTTGATTGAGGTCAAGTTGACCTTGGGTACCCTTTATCAAATCGGACAACTCGAACAAAATGTTTGTTCAATACCTAAAAAGGAAGTAGACGTGTACGTCTTTCGAACATATCTCGTATTTACAGATGCAAAATGGCGCATACTCGGAGTACCTAGAGATGGATTAAGACCTGGAGAAATACTTAACAATACCTTTCGATCCCCAGGTGTCTTGGATCCGTAAGCGAGACCTCCACATATTAACTGTGGGTCTTCACACGTACAGCAGCGACGCCCGTTTCGCTGCTCTCCACACAGACAGTTCCGATGAATGGACCTTAAGAGTGGCGCCAGCTCAGCCACGGGATTCTGGCGCTTACGAGTGTCAGGTGTCTACGGAGCCGAAGATCAGTTTGCCGTTCCGGTTGACTGTTGTTGGTGAGTTTTCATATTTAGTACCTTGTGCTTGACGGGCTTGTTTATTTGCACTTCTATATTTCTCTGATAACTTACTAAATTACTAAGATTACAGGCAGTCAATTATATTCTAAATACGCTAATGAACTACGTATACGCATGTAGGAATCTTCATCGTCTCTTTTAAGAATTGCTTTAACTAAAATAGTCTTTATTTTATGAAATTCTCAATAGTTTTAACTAGGTAAAGTCGTGATAGTGTGATTCAAGACATTTATCAAATTAACCCCGAACCAAGTATTTCGCCGGATTCTTCAAATGCCGAAGAAAGTTTCATCCAATATTTATTCTTTTGAAGCGTCTAAATAAAGAGCAGCCACACGAGTTGAATCCGAAAAGCTTCTAAGCAAGCATAGCAAAAGACCAAGTGCACAAGCACTCTAACAAGTTTCTAGAAGTTTCGCGAAGTTGTTGGAAAAGTGTTGCCACGTTGCGGCGACGGCGGCGACGACGGGTACATGGACGGCAGCCGTCGTCATTGTCAGCCACGAATATCTAGCCTGCATTTTCTGCTAACTCGCGAAATTTTTCCGAATGGCAACTTTGAGGATATTCGATTTCAGTGCAGACGCTTACGTACACATGTGTATTGGCTGTCTTGAAATTTGATACGTGCGAGAAAAGAGCAAGTTATTTTCTTATGTGAATCGCTAGGGGGAACGGAGCCGGTTGTCCATTGCTATTGAAACCATTAACAAGGTTGGGTTGAATGTTCAGTTTCCTGAGGCAATTTCCTCTCGGCGAGTGTTCTTGTGGTTACCAAAGAGCTTTATGAGCGGTGCGTGATTGAGAATTGGGCCGTGAACGGGTGTGTGTCGAATTTAGTTTCTTAGAACAATAAATTTGGAGTATTATCAGTATGTATCGCTACATTGCATCAACATATATCACTACTATTCAGATGCATGCATTTATGGTATGGAAATAATATGTTTCATATTATTTAATACATGCGCTGCAGTCGAACGTGAAAATAATGATATCAGGTATTTATAATACAATACGTTGATAGTAGTCTATCAGTTTTGATGATACGACTCATAAACCCATCAACAACGACTATATTGTTACAAGTAAGTTATTGCATTTAATGCCTAATGGCATACAGATCAGACTTTCAACCTTAAGAATGTAGGTCTCTGTTACACTTTCGTAGTTGCATCGCTCTGACATCGAAGCGTCAGACGTGGTTCATTGTTGGTTACCGTTACTCTCATTTCATTTGTGCCTCGTTTGTAAAAATTCATTTGTTGTCTCTCACTATTTAGATTAGGGAAGTAAAAAAATCATGTGTATGCAGAGCATAGTTATATTTTGCTTCTTATTTTCGTAGACCCCCCTCCCCCCCGGATCTAGCCCAGTTGTCATTCATTGAGGTCTGGTCTATTCTGGATGCCGCTGTAGATCCTGACTGTAACAGGAATCACAGTGGTGGGAAAGTGGGTGGGAATATCGTGGATATTAGACTAGTAGTGCCGCTAAATCTCGGCGAACTACACGCCGTGTCTCTGAAAGTGCAGCTGTGCACTCAACTTGGGAATATGGACGTGTGTTTAAGTATGTATGTATGCAGTGGCTGTTCCTATCCCTACAAACAATGCACGACAATTTGTCCTAACGAATGAAATGTCAAATGTTCGAACATTTCACGAAGTGATTCAAATTTCTAACTAGCTTCGGGGAATGGCATCGATGCAGCGTTTCAATTCTAACGCACGAATGAATATGCTCATAATGGTCGTGCACGATTTTCAGTAGGTTTTGTGGGTTTAAAATATATGGTTTAATTTTTGACAGTATTTAACGAACTTGGCATACCTATGTTAAAATGAGAAATTCCGGTTGGTTGTTGAGAATCAATTACAGTCATTCTTATGATTATGACTATTGAATGGACAAAATTGCGGTTTGAAAGAAGATGTAGTGACCAATATTGAAAAGGGTATGCTTCAATGGTTTGGACATATGGAGAGGATGGATGAAAGTCGGTTACGAAAGAGATTTTTATGGGTGATGTCATTACATTCATCTACTACAGGGTTGGGTGAGTAGAGATCGCTCCAGAAGGATATACATCGACCAGATTGGTGATGTACTGGCGGAAGGCGGCGTGAAACCCGAGGTCATGTATGAATGTAGATGAAGCGAAAGGGGTCTGTCAGGACCATGACAAATGGAGTCTTTGCCTACTCTTCTGGGAGACAGGGGTGAAGTGTAATACTCTTACCCCTTAAAATTAATGCGGTGTAGTTGTCCAAAGAAGGAGGTTGAATTAACTATTCAACCGTACTATACTGCGTATAAAATGACCCAGAGCAATGGTCTTAGAAACGTTGTTGGACTCGTCATTATGAACAATTTTTACTATGGCGACAATGCGGGGAGCCCAGCAACGTTTCTAAGACGGCTCGGGGCCTTTTTACACTCTGTATGCTTTATTATATTTGTTCGAGGATAACTTCATCATCATAATTTTTAACAAAAATAATCAAGGATTTGATAATGGCAGGTCAATTTATCTACATTTAAGGAACATAGCGGTGACTAATGAGTTTTTTTGTTACAGTTTCCAAAGCGGAAATCCTATCGGGCCCTGAACTGTTCGTTCGCGCTGGCTCCGATATCAACTTGACCTGCATTGCACGACATGCGCCTGATCCTCCAAGGTACCTATCCTTCACCATCATCGTAATCATCATCAGTAAACCCGTTAACTACAGGGCATTTTGGTGGCAACTTTATTAGTGACTAGTTGTCTCGGCAAACTTCGTCTTGCCGTACGAAGTCGCCTTTGTACCCCGTGTATTGGAAGAAATACACCTTTTAAACCTTCCCTGGAGTTGCACGTGTAATTCAAGACCAAAAATAGCCAAATCCGTCCAGTCGTTCTCTAGTTTTAGCGAGACTAACGAACAGCAATTCATTTTTATATATAAGATAAAACTTCATCTGGAATCAGAACTTATATAGGTAAGGTAATATTTATTATACAGGGTGGGGCCCACAACACGGGCCGAAAATCCAAACATAAGCATTTAAGATTGTCAGCAATCACGTAGAAGTGGTAAAAAGTTTTAAAAATCATTACTTAAAAAATGCATCATCCCTAACAAAATTAATCCTACGAGCAATGGACAGCAAGCATTTAGTAACTGCTCACTTCACTGACAGTTACTGCCAAAAACTTTTCTGACAGCCAACATAACGTATGTTGTTATGCCCCCGTGCCCCGTACCGATAGTGTATTACGATTGATTATAGTTACTAACTTTATATCCAGTTTATTTCAAAACCACAAAGTTTGTACTATTAGGACCACTTTAGAATGATGTTAAATAGCCAAAAGTATCTTGGTTTAAGTCCTCGGCCCGTGTTGTGGGCGTCCTGTATATTTAAAAAAATAACATTTAGAAAAATACTTTACGTAGTTTTAAAGATATAAACATACAGGACAGACAGCGGGAAACGACTTTGTTTTACACTATGTAATGATCAGTGGCGTGGACACCATGTAGGCAAAAAGAAATGCACTGCCTACCTTAGTATTTTGGCTACTCCACCTAATAATAGAGTTATTGCTAGATCCTTTTTTGTTGTACTCACGACATAGGCTAACGAAGGCCCTGTGATTTGTGGGTGAGTAGATATGTACGTACCTATATTTCGTAAAGACAAGTTACCTATACGTAGGTGTCAATCCTTGGAGATTACTGCCTACCTTGTCGTAAAAGCCAGTGCACGCCATTGGTAATAATATTACTTTTATGACCACACGAGTCATAGCACGGGAAAGCTACCACCCTCGAATGAAATAATACTTCTTCGCAGTTTCATCTACTGGTACCGTGGCACAAATGTGGTGAACTACGCGCAACGCGGCGGCATCAGCGTGGAGACTGAACAGCGCACGCGCACCAGTCGACTGCTCATCGCACGCGCCTCGCCTCGGGACTCCGGGAACTATACCTGCGCTCCCAGTAGTTCGGGTAAGTTTTGACTCATTTACACAGGTTTGGTCCTTCAAGAAAGTGGTCTGTCGGCACTTCCTGCTAAGCGTAGTTAAGAGTATACGTCATCATCATATCAGACCACTGACTTCCATATGTTTGACATAGCCCTCCCCAAAATATTATACAATACCTCTGAGAAAATCTATCTTCGTCACCTATAGAGTCCAGAAGTATACACGTATGGGCTACGTGACCACTTCTGGACTCTAGACCTCTCCAATTGCACGCAACTGTGATCTGTTTTCGGCTTCTCGCTCTCTTCTTGGGCATATCATCAGTCCACCGTGCCTAAGGGCGTCCTACATGCCTTATGCCGAGACGCGGTCCCCATTCGAGAAAATATAACATTCTAGCTAAAATAATGTAAAAAGTTACTGCTGATGCGGAAGCTAGATTCGTATAGGTATTTCAATATAATATTTCACTTTGCCAAACTTTGTAGGTATGGGAGCATTGATCGTTTGAGTAATTTCACGTTTCTGAACATCTGCTATAAGCTGGCCTCCGTATTATCATAGGTCGTTTGAAGGTTGTTCAGGCATTTTCCTTTGGCAAATAATATCACGTGAATAGGTATATAGGTTATAGATATGCTGATTCATAAAGCGTACATTTCATTTGAAATTATTGGTTGTGTTACTTGTGATGTTTCCACGCTCATTCATAAGGCTTCTGTTGATTCGGGTTCAAAAAAACAAAGGTGAATTCTGAATATATCAGATTCTTGGCCGATTTCTACCTAGAAATCTGATCTGTCGTCCTAAAGTTGAAAATCATAATTGAGTGATGTTTTTGACCGGCGAAAAAAAGGAGGAGGTACTCAATTGGACGAGTATATATATTTACGCATAACTTTATACAGGGTTGTCCGATTTTGATGATTCTTTTAATGGAAAGGGTATACCCCGAAGTTGGTCCCATATACATTTTTGGGAAATGAATCCAACCCTAAGGGCACTAAAAAGGGGATGATTGATTGTTCACTCACCGCTTGTAATGTAAGACCACGCAAAGCATCGTCGTTTATGGACCGATTTTAATTATTCTCTTTTTGTGATGAAGTAGGATATTACCAAGGTGGTCCCGTAATAATTATGATTATTTTCACAAAAATCCTTCACCTGAAATTAAGAACAAAAGCTAAGCATTTATGCGCCTATCCATTCATGATTAACTACAGAGATTTTAATAAAACTTAATAAACTCGCAACAAACACACATGAGTACGTAGCGCGTCAAATATCACCGTCTAAATGAGGATACATTGCTTTGCGGGAGCAATTACCCGTATCTCTATACTTTGGACCTATAGAAATTATTCTAATATACTTTAACATGGGCTAGCGTTGTTACTGTATTTTTAGATAGTGTAGATCAAATGAAAATGGTACGTTTACCTGTGGATGGCGGTTAGAGGTTTGCGCACGTGATTCGCCACTATTCTCTATTAACGAAACTCAGTTGTTTGATCATATTGTGCTACGTACCTACATCGATTTTACTATCATCAGACGTTCTTACATCTAAAGGACAAAAACATGATAGTATATAATAGGCTATAGATCCTGACAAATTTAACAATTCCTTTTTGACATCAATGTCAATTTTCAATTGAACGGACGTTCAAATATGAATTACATTACATTAAAGGTTATAGGGGAAGCGATGAGATTCAAATGGCATCTTTATTACTAACTAGCTGTCTCGGCAAACATTTGTTTTGCCTCTCGCCTTTGTACTCCGTGTATTTGAAGAAATACACCTTTTAAACCTTCCCTGGACTTCCACGAATAATTCAAGACCAAAATCAGCCAAATCGGCCCAGCCGTTCTCGAGTTTTAGCCAGACTAACGAACGACGATTCATTTTTATTTATATAGATTTTCAAAATTCATTTTTCGCTACAATTATTGTGTTAATATGGTGGAATTTGTGTAATAATGTGCTAGTGACGAAAAATAATCTAGTGAGAGTGAGAAGTAAAGACTGGTAAAGAAGAGGACTCCTATTTGATAAATTTGTTATTCTCGTGCAATTTTCCACGTAATGGTCCACCCTCACGTTTTAATCAGTTTTTGACACGACTTTGACTATTGACAACTTGATATACTATGACAATGGCACCAACTTGAACACGAAGAGAACTACTTTGTTTGTGGCAGAATTGTCAGCTTTAAAGCTTAACATAAGAGCCAAGTATAAACAAAAATACATTACATTACACCATAATCACACCATAAAAAGTAAAATAATATATATACGTATTTGTTGAAGTTCACAGATGACAATATTTTAAACCAACATTTTAAATGTATGTAAAGCTAGTGCAAGTCAAGTCAGTTCGTTTTTTAATCAATATTTTTAGTGCTGCAACTCTGGTAATATAGACGAATCGGCACAATCGATAAAATTTTCTAACGATCGAATAATTTTAATAGGTTTTGCTCGTGATCGTTTTGATGTAATTTAATTACTACGCATTATTTTAACTAAAACACACACCAAGCAAAGCAAAACAAATTTATTTTCAATTTAACAAATCTAACAACAGAGATTTCGAGTTGGGAAATCCATTCTGTTCTAATCGAATGCAAGCATGTATCAAGCAACACTGGGCCTCAGTATTAGACTGTCAATTGGAAGTGGAATTATTCAATTTGCCAGATTAAAGGAGGGATTGTTTTCTATGGTCCTATCCATTCTGTTATTCGATATCAATTTTTTTTTCAATAGTGTCAATTATGCTTTTTCATTCACCGGTTAAATGCTTTTTCATGCGCCGTCCGCCCGACCACATGCATACACATTCGGACAATACTTCCAAGTACCTAAATCTCTTTTGTTAATCGACTAGCACCCATCCTCTCCACATGCCCAAACCATTCTATTTTCAATCTTGGTCACTATAATCTTACTTCAAACCAAGCATTACATAAACCAGAAGCACAAATTCCGGGTCACGCATAATTATGTACACACAATATTACATCTGAATATCTCACAAAGCAAGAGACCTCATCATCTGCATCTGCTGCATGATGTCCACTGCTGGACGAGGGCCTCCCGCAATGATATCCATGATCATTTGGGGAGAAATGGCAATAATCGCCACGTTTAGCAGGCGGGTCGCACGACATCGCAGTGGTGTTGTGGTTTAACTCACAGAGAGCGCTGCTGCCCGTCCTCTGGAGGGTTACCTCGTTCGCCTCTTATACACCCACGACGGGAAAAATTCGGCTGCATGGTGACTTATGTATTCTATTGGCCGTCCCCACACGGGTAGTGGCATGAGAGCTAGCTGAGTAAAAAACAATTGTATTTGAGAGACAATTAAGTGGTTTTAGCAAAATATTTTTGAATAATTTAATAGATTTCGTTTTCTGAAACGTTAATTTTTTGCATTAAAATAGAGCACCTACTTTTTCAGTGTACGTTTATTTAATTACCATTGATGTTAGCTCACGACTGTATAATATTCTGACTATAAATAATTTGTACTTTTTTCCCAGATTCCGCATCGGTGGTTGTTCACGTAGTGAGCGGCGAGAGACCGGCAGCCATGCAAAGCGCGACATCGCACGCAACATTCAACATATACACCATCTCGCTCACACTCGCCTTCTTGACACTACAATCGGAGCGAGACAACCGTATAGCCATCTTTGCCCCTAGATGACGAGTTAAGTGAAACCTTTGCCTATGAATCGTAAAGGAGTGTATGTAGTAAAAACGAATTATTATTATAATAAATTAAGTCTCGGGATCATTTTGTGTAGATTCAGTTGATTCGTGAACGAAGATGTATTCAGGGAAAAAGAGTTGTGACTTTCAAGGGAATGTAGCTTGAATTTGTATTATTTAAGTGGTTCACTAAGATGAATGTCGCATAATAGCTGTACTCTAGAGAGGTGGATCTCACTATATCCATATATCCCACTGATTGTAATAGTGACACTGTTTGTATGACTATATCCATTGCGTTTCTAAATCGCTATGCTTAGATATTTCATGTCGATGCCATAGCTGTTCATGTTCAAATTTTTCGGCGTCGACACAATCGCTGGGAATAATGTGTGTGTAAACTGTTTCAGTACGAAATCTGTAGATCATGGGGAAGAAAATTCATGAACTAATTTCACTAGTTTCGCTTGACGCAAAGAACATGATTGGTTAATCGATTGTCACTACGAGCTCATTTCACAGATTGCTACACATTGATTGGTTGATATGACTCAATCGTAGACGAGGGCCTCCCTCAATGATTTCCATGATCATTTGCGGGGAAATGTCAATAACCGGCACGATTGGCAGGCGGGTTGGCGATCCCAGTGGCGTTGTGGTTTAACTCATAGAGAGCGCTACTGTCCGTCCTGTGCAGAGTTTCCTGTAAGAGAGAACAAATCGAGAAAATATGAAAAAAACCCATGACTTGAGTCATTCAATAAATGATAAAAAAAATGTTTCTCCTGACACGTTTTAGAAAGGCAACAGAAATGGTGACTTATATTACCATTACAATGGATTATGGGAATAGTGAGACCGACCTTCCTAGTTTGTATGACCGCAATATCCACTTTTATACTTGAGTTACTGAATCGCGTGTTGATTGTTATTGTTTTTTTCTTTTTTGTATGAATCACTGCTTGTTTATTGTAATTTAGGACATTTTGTATCGATAATATTACGTTCATGATCTTCCTTAAACACTGAACAATGTTATAACGCTAACTTTGACTTTGGCAAAATTTGAAAAAAGAACATGTCGAAGGGCGAAGTGTGTCCCGAAAATGTTCAGTGACAGTTCTAAATGTAAGATTTTGACAAAAAAAAAGTAGATATTAAAATCTTGCCCTAATCTTTCTTCGCAACATCCAGCAGGAGAAAAATGTAAATTGTTATGCTAGTGGAATATACCAACTTTAAATAATATTACCCACTTCTAAATGTCCTTATCATTGACCGTAAAACGAGGTGCAAAATTGGCATACCTACTATTAAAATAGTACGTGGCGACATATTAAACAAATGTTATTGTTACAATATATTTGAATTTAACTATTCTAAAACAACCCCTTTAATATGATTACCATATTACAAACTGAACCCAAGTGTGCTACACTCTCGTACAATCGTTGTATCCAGAATACAAACGAAATGCTTCGCAATTTCAGCAAAGGGATACTGTCCAGCGTAAGGAGGCGTTATGTAACATTAGGTTACCTAGAAGAAATCGCTATGAGCGATAAGGTCGCCTTTTGCAACTTTTCCATTGTATTTTTTTTATATTTGTAATGTGCAATAAAGAGCATATTCATTCATTCATTCGCATCGAGCATGTCACGCATCGAGCTGAGGTGCAATTCTCGTATTTTCATCGATACTAAAAAAGTCTCAACTTAGTCCAAACTCTCTTGTTACTATCGTTCTCGTATTACTATAGAATTTCAATAGTACGTCAAGCGGCTCTGAATCGTCAAAGCGTATTTTCGTAAACAAACAAACTAAAATTACTGTTTGTTACATCCGGGAACTGCTGATTAAGAACCCGACACCAATCGCAACATAGTAACGTTCATGGCAACATAGTAACATCCATCGCTCCCACGAAAACCGCTGACACGAGGTTATATGAGCCGCCGACTCAGCATAGCGAGTGACCTGCCCCGTGATGTATGTACCGGACGCCGATGATACCACCACGAGGGACCGGCACTTTTGGATCTAACATCGACCAGTCTAGTTAGCTGTAGTAATAGTTGTAATTTATTTTTTATTAAAATCGTTTTAAGTAATTTTGGTTTATTTAAGACCTCCGGCCGCAGCCTTCGTAATTTGTTCTCAAACAAACGGTATTCTGGTAATTTTGGAACTCGACTAAACTCGAGCGTAAGCTAAACCAAAACGTAATCGTGATCAAGCAAAAATACGAGAATTGCACTACTGGTATAAAATAGGTGTAACACTACGTACTTATTGACACAAATGATCGCTGTATAACATGTTACATTACTCCTCGTAACGTTTGTCGGTACAGCTTAAGAGGACACAGTGAAATGAGACTTAAGAAAACAACATTGCACATCGTCGTTTGATGCTGCGATGCCAGAACAATGCAAGTACGTCAAAGTAGCAGACTTACCACCCTAGTTACAAACATAGATGGCTACGTTTTGTATAAAGCGGTTTACTGACTGGAATTATTTTGATTCACGGGGAGATTTTGGTGTCTGCTGTGCCACAAAGTCTGCATTAAGTATTATTTTGAGACCGATGACCGCTGGGGAAAACGAGATCTCGAGTGGAGACCGCGTCTCGGCAAACGGAGTGTAGGACGCCCTCAGGCAAGGTGGACTGATGATATACGCAGGGGAGATGGCTGGCAAAAGCTGGATGCGAGAAGCCGAAAACAGATCACAGTGGCGTGCAATTGGAGAGGCCTATGCCCAGCAGTGGACAAGTATGGGCATCAGCTCATCAGATGATGATGATTATTTTGAGAACGTTATTAAAGAAGACACAGTCTTCAATAAAAAAGCAAGAGGCTTTGAATCTGTCAACGAATTTACATTATTTTCTGCACAAGATCAAAATTACCACGTGGATCAAAGTAGCCCCAAGTTACAGTACCTACCTACCAGTGGCGTGCACTGGCTTTTACTACAAGGAAAGCAGTAATCCCCAAGGATTGACACCTGGGTATAGGTAACTTTTCTTTACGAAATATAGGTACATATCTACTCATCCACAAAACACGGGGCCTTCGTTAGCCTGTGTCGTGAGTACAAGAAAAAAATATCCAGCTATAACTCTATTATTAGGTCGGGTAGCCAAAATACTAAGGTAGGCAGTGTCTTTTTGCCTATATGCTGTGCACGCCATTGCTACCTACATTAGTTAAACAAAAAAATGTGTGTGACGCTTTATAATTAGGTACCAGACCAAAAACAAAAACCCTGCAATTCTAAACTGACGTTAAGAATAAAACGAGCTAATGATATGAAAAACATGCAGGATTGAAAGAGTATGAAAAAATATCTTCTGTCCCTTACTGCGTATCAGCGTAAATCTGGATCCAAACTGTCAAACTAGTAGTGTCATTTTCCATACATTTTCGTGGAAAGAGAAATGCTGAGGGTGGTTGTGGAGGATTACAAGTCTAGTTGTGTTTGGTGTGATTTAGATACATATATTATTATGTGGAATGTAGGCCCAAAGCATCAATAATTTGAAATTACGATATTTTCGTAACGCACGCCCATTATAAATAGTAAACATCTACTTATATCAACCAGGAAACTCTATCAAGATAGGTCAATTTCAGTATTCGCGTTTGTATCATGAATAAATTGTTTTTGTATTTGTTTGTATACAATTTTATTGACAATTGACTATAAATTAGGTAAGTAAACAGACACCCGTCAGAATGTTGACGAAAGATATCGACCTTGTTCGAGGGAAGCAATTCGGAAGCAATTTTTAGCATATAAAATATTTCAGAAATCCGTATTAATTAAAAGCATGAGACCCAACCTGATGTCACATTATTATTTAATATTTTATTCTCGAATTTCATCGTACAATTTCGTGGAAAATCGACGAATGTAATCTACTTTTGTTTCATTTTGTTGGATAAGGAATGAACTTCTAAGAAAATGTTGTACTGTCCAACGATACCTTAGGGACGAAAGGCATCGAAATGTCCGATCGATCATTTATATGATGAAGAAGTAAATTCGTTTTTTTTTAATTTATGCTTTTTTTCAGAAGAAATAAATGCATTTGAGATTTTCAGGACATTCATCCACGGTGTCTATGTATATTTGAATCCTAAGTTTATTTCCAATGAAAAGTATATATACACAGGACATAACATCATTAACACATTTTGTCTTCTTCACACCTGTAAATTTGTATTACAGAAAGTCGGAAAGTGACGACACAAGTTTAACTTATACTTGATATAAATAGAGGTAAAGTTCTGTAATAGTTGATCGCATAACCAATGCAGTGTAAATTGTGAAACCAGTGAAGCTAGGAAGTGAACTTAGTCCACGCTCGTTTTGGTGGACCCCAAATTAAACTAGTATTTCTGGGGTTAGATCGAGTCACTTTCCCACTAAGTCAAGTCTAGAACTTGGTTTATGAGGAAAGTGGTAAGTTAGGTTATGTTTCCAAACTACCTGGAGCTGTCCATTTGTCACCTGATTGTGGCTGGATTATCTTCATGATAATGTTCTTTTTCACTTTAGCTATTGAAAATAAGACACCGAAGTAAAACGTCGAAAAGAACCATCCGCGCGGAAGAAATCATAAAATATAAAGGTCAACCATCCTAAAATGTCTTCGCTATCTTTGATGCCATAAGACGAAATTTGAACTTTTATATTGATTAAATATGACTCCATACCCGTTGCCGTATTTTGATACGACTCGCTAGCCGTCTTCATATTTCGATATTTTTCCCTTCCTGGGTATGACAGTTAAAAAAACCCTGATTTATTCCCAACGTCCCTTTACGTCATAGGACCCTCATAAGTTATGGCTACGTACGATGCATTGGCTGAAATTATGTTTTTTTTCTTCGAGGAAATACTTCTACTTATAAATCATTTCCAATGCAAGAAAATATGGTAAAGCATTCCTCCGCAATGAATCGTGGTCTTGGGATGGACTTAGACAATAGAGTGTAATCAATAAACGGCTCACCCCTCGACAGATGTTCCTCGAAGTTTCCGTCCAAGACTATGTCAGCCGTTGGGGACAAAATAATCCGATTTTGCAAAAACAACTTTGTGACAAACAAAATACGAATCAGTTCGGCTCGCTGGGCCGTGCTTGGGGAATTAAAAGATTCAGATTCGTTTACCTTTCCCTTTAAAGTAAAGTTTTGATACTCCGCTGTGGTTTATATTCGTACCTATTAATAATATCTCAGTGTACATTTGTAATTCTATCGAGTCCTTGGTGAGTTGAACGGAATATTTAGAAACCTATTGGTTATTTCCTACCTTGAATCTATAAGAAACCTTTAAAACACAAATAGCACTCTTTCAACAAATAAATATCTACTACCAATTCATCATGCCGGGCTTCCCGAAATTAAGTTAAGTTAGACTTGAGGGATTTATGCTTCCACCAAGAAATGACGTTTAAAGATATTTATTTAGTAGAATATTACATGGTAATACAGTTTGTTCAAAGTTGAATTATACTGAAAGTTCAATTGCTATTTTCACAAAACGAAAGTTTCTAGGACAATTATATTCATAGGCCTATATATATATTTCATTAGTACTTCTTCGATAAAAAGGCGACAGGATGGAAACTCATGTTGTAGGTACCTATATCTCTTTGTAATGATACATTTCACCTCGATCATTATCATGGTTGTATCATCTTCACAGTACATTTAATTAGGTTTTTAAGTAACAAAAATACGTCCTTGACTAAACGCATGTAGTAACAAATGAGCGTGAAAGCGAGACAGGTGACATGTTGTTTTTACACACAGAGGGCATTATGCTGCGCGTGTAGCATACGTAAAGAGGACCATATGTAATAACGTCCAAAGCTCACAGACATCCTAATGTGCGCTCTACTTTTTATATTATTCGGATTATAACACGGCCTTTCGTTCCTTTTTTCACATGCCCTGAATATTTATGCTTAGCGGTTTGTTTTGTTTTCGTATGTACCTAGTTCCATCTGTGGTAGACATGTTTACGTAGAGTTTTTTTAAAGGGACTTGACCAGAACTTGACTTTTGACTTGAACGGTTCTCATGACATCAGGATTCGCAATACATAGTACATGTTGATCAAAGATATAGATATAGTATATACCAAAATCGACTAAAAATACGTATGAATGTTAGCTTTGTAAAATTAAGCTATGTATTCCATGGCCTACATTCCTTTGAAATTAATTGCCATACTGTCATCGTTAGCCTACGGAAATCGCGCAATTTTGATCCTTAAGTTATTCTAACGTCTGTAGGAAAATAGACTTGATGGAAGGTCATGCAATGTAATTTGTCGATTGTACACACATCCCCTTACGAGAATCGTGACTTTCATTCAAATTGTAGCAGTCTACCGAGCCCTAATCAAAATTCATGAAAATTCTGTCTCAGCTGTACCTCTTAGTCTCTAAGCTCTTTATGTATGTCAAATTTCAAGTGTCAACATTCAGTGGTTTCAGTAAGACGTTGATGAGTAAGGTGTAACTGAATTTGTCGTATTTGTGTTTTATATGTAAATAGATTCTCACAAATTACACTCAAATGTCAAAGTATAAATTGTAAAGTCTTACGTGTCCGTGAACATCGACTTTACTTCCTAAATTGTGAACGATTTCTGGTATCTTAGTGAGCAAAGGAATAAGAACGAGAATCGCGTGTAACAACACGTTCATCTGACGATGTTCCCATATAAAATTATATACGTAACTGTAACACTGTTCGCCTACTAACTGCGGCAGAATTAAGCCCGTGTAATCCTTAAGAGTTGTTACATGTTAGGAGGTTAATTACTATTTGTATGTGTGTCATAAGAACAATGTATTAAAGGTAGAAACTCTTAGGGCTCGTAATTTCGCAGCACCTACGGCAAACATTTGTGTGAATACGCAAGCGATTCCGATCCCTAATGTGGAAGGATTATCATAATATGTTTAAGCAATATTGTATTTATTGTTATTCTAATTATGAGCTGTTGTTTTGAAAGTAAAAAGTAAACATTTATGTTTATTAATGATGACTAGTCCGACAGTTTTCCGACATTCTACTTGTTCTGTTTTTTTTTGACTTGTTATTAAAGGTAAGGCCATAGTAACATTCTTCGCTTAATAAGGTTAAGGTGCCCTCTAATAGGGGGTCTATTGGAGTTTGCCCACGTGTATGTATGCACGTACATAGTCAGCGCTATTTTCTTAACTTTTCATTCATATAAACATTATGTTTCTTTTAAAAGTGGCTTGTTTGATTTGAACCCTTTAATTCGGTGCAATTTTAATATTTTTTGGAATGATAAATGAAGAGTTTTGTAAAACAAAATATCGTGTTTCTTCATTATGTAAGTAAATAATATTAGAATTAAACTTAATACGAAAATATCTTACACTTAAGGTAATGTTAACTAACATTAAGTAATAATTATAATAATATTGTTATTCTGTATGTTTAGAAAATAATCACATGAATTTGTAAATGTCTTCTTGACGTGTCAAGCGTTTGTAAATAGGACTTTTTGTGAATAAAATCTATTGGTATTATGATGCATATTTTATTTTAACTGTTCTATTTGTTTTCCCATATGAAGACTTTAAACCCCGTGTTGGAATAAATACAGCTATAATAAAATAATAGGGGCAAAATTCATAACTATTTGTGTAGTTATAAACCATCTCTGGACTTCCATAAATAAGCCATCGGTCTAGCCGTTTTCGATTTTTAATCGATACTAACGTGCAACAATAAATTTTTATATAAACAGATTAATTCCCGTATTATGAAATGTGGACCAAGCACTACTTAAGTAAATTGTGTGCTTTATCTAACACTAATGGTTAGTGTTAAAAAGAGACACACGCCTGAAGCATTACTTACGTAAACATTGATTAATCCGACTATCATAGTATTTGAACTCAATATGTTCACCGGGTATACGAGTATAGACGCTAATATAATCAAAGTCAAGCTCGAGCTTACCTTTGTTATTTTATTCGACGCAGTTGCATGCGTCGTGCTTACGAATGGACTGGAGTGCGGCGGCTGTAGCGTTCACGTCTATATACCCGGTAAACAATATTCAGTTATAATGTCTGCGAGTTTTATTGAAAATGTAAAACTCACCATTTAGTATAGACGGGCTCGTTGGTGCAGTGGTCAGCTTGTCTTTCTCCGTAAGGTAGGTTCAATTCTCACCGCTGACAGGTGATGAGCTTTTAAGTACTTGTTGGATGTGTCTGGGTGTCTTATTTATACATTTATGTATTTAAAATAAAAATAAATATGCCATTTAGGTATATTTCCATGTCTGAATTCTATAGCATAAGTGCTTTAGCCACTTAACTGTAACCATTTCAGACCCATGGTACCTCTGAACATGCCTCGGGTGGTACTGTCGGTATTTTTAAGTTAAACGTTACCACTGACTAATAGCGTACCTAACTCAGAAATAAAAAATACTGATAGATAACCCAAGCTCAACCCAAGCCAGTTAAGACTGGTGTGGGAGACTGTGGGAGTCCAAAGTCTTCGAGCGGCGCATCAAAATTTCCCTCTTCAATTCCATCGTCAAATCGGTTCTACTTATCGGCTGGTAGACGTGGAGAGTAATAAAGGGTCTCACGAACGAATTACAAGTGTTCGTTAATAAATCAAATTTTGTTTGATTTGAAACCTACGGGAACAGTGCGTCTTCAAATCTCTATTGGGGAGGTGATTGCACAACGCAAATGGCTGTGGATTGGTCACACGATCCGAAGAGGGGAATCCAACAGGCCAGCATCGCGTTCGAATGACAGCCTGTGAGAGGTCGACGCAGGCCTGAATGCCCCGTGCACATTTGGCGGCGAGCTGAGAGCGCGAGGGCTGAGCTTGTCTGGCGCCAGAGCAGTCGCAGAGGACAGGACGGCGTGGCCCCATTTGTAAAGTCCCTTTGTACCACTGGGGTACCATAGGGCTTAAGTACGTAAGTAAGTAACCCAAGCTCGTCGAACGTTTTGTTTACTTTGCAGGTTTTATAAAAAAAAAAATTGCGCGCGTTTCGTGTCTACACACAGTGACAAATTCCTTGACACGCAGTGACAACAATGCGTTCCGATTCATGGGCAAGCTTCACAGAGTAGAGCTGAGATCGATGATTTGTTCCACATCAAAGAGAACCGTGGATGGTAAGCTTCCTTAACTTCCAGCCCACTAAGCACACACGCAAAAAATTGTCTTTCGGTGCACTCTCTATTTCTATTCAACGTTCAAGTCGTCCATATTCGCTTCTCGAGCTATATATGTACCTAAAAAAATAACAAGAGCACCGGTACGCAAAGTGGAGAGAAGATCTGATAGGAGCAGGGACAAATATCTGTAAAAAAATCAAAATATCGTTAGGCATACATAATATTGTTTGCTACACTTTGTAAAATATTATATTTACAAGCAGCACTGCTCATGCACTGTATTCTTTGCCTATGGCAACATCATGTATAGAATTGAAAAAGCGCGACTAAATGCTTTGTACAGAAAGTCGCTATGTTAAAAAACAAATTATTACGCACACTATTACCTACTAGTACTCTAAACCTAGAAAGAGAGTGTGTATGTTAGGGAATAATTGGTTGCGCGTATGCTAAGGGCGGTGAAATGGCTCAGCAAATGCCCACCGTTCACCACGAGCAGTCAACCCAACGTGACAGGGCCCATCGCCGTGAAATATAATATAACTTTAAAGAAAAAAAAAACTTTAGCGAGGAAAATATTAATACATTTGTGGTTTTCCCAATGATAATCACTATCGGAACTGAACCAAATTCAAATGGGACGAAACAAAAAAAATAATCAGTAATAATTTATCCATTAAATAACATAATAAAGATGTCGAATGTAGAAGTCGCCTCCTTTTTTCAATTCGGTAAAAAACATAAATGTTCAGACCCCCAGATCGTGGAAGACTCTTCAGTTAGACCACAATAAATTATGAACTAAGTACTCGCATCACATTGTTTATATTTCTTATTTAATTTAAATGTCAGACCAGACGCAGAACAAGCGACATTCACTCAGGTTTACTAACTTCACAATAAATTAGAAAACTTTGGAAACAAGGTGTGTCAAAAACACTTATTTTCCTAAAATGACAGTCTAGACTAATACGGAAAATGAGACTGGAGCGTTGGATAAAGAATGGGAAATGTTAAATTGTCGAAACTTTCGGTATCTTGTACTCGTAAATAAAATAATTTATACTTAACCGACAGACGTTGTTCTGTATTAACTATTAATAAAAAAAAATACACTTCAAGCCATTTAATACCAAAGCGGGGTAGGCTGAGGCACTTGCTTAGTGAGCAAATGTCCACGTTTCACCAAGCGTATTTAACCCAACGTGACTGGGGGTGAGCCCATCGCCGTTATAGGGTTCACACACCTTGTGGTGTGCGGGTTTCATCACGATGTTGTCCTTCATCGTACGTGGGACTCTTTTTCAGAGCCTATGTACGCAACGCAACGCTCGCATGGTACGGGTTCACACACCTTGTGGTGTGCGGGTTTCATCACGATGTTGTCCTTCACCGTACGAGCGTTGCGTTGCGTACATAGGCTCTGAAACAGAGCCCTATTGGTACATGTCCAGTAGCTGGACTCGAACCCGCGACCTCCCGGTTACAAGTCAAGTATCCGACCAACTGGACCACAGACGCTCTAACTTGACTTCAAAATAAAATTTAATGACAATACAATTTAAAGTATTTAGTGTCTTTTTCATGTGTTGTATTTCAAGTCAATCGGTCAACAGGGAGTGGGTTGAATTCAAATTACTAAATAAAATCGTTTAAAAAACCCGCGGTATAGCTAAATAAAACTGTTTAAAAAGGTTTTCAATTTGTCGGTATTTGTTCTTTGTATTTTAACGTCAAAACTTAATCATAATTTTCCTGCCCTTGTCCCGCACAAGGAGGGGTCTTCGCAACACGTTGACGATCGACGATCGCGGTTTGAATTATTGTAATTTATTTTATTCTGATAGCTGGTGCTTGTCTTTTGTTCATTCTTTTTTAAATTTGGTTCAGTTCCGAAACCATCGGCATCCATGAGAAAACAAAAAATCTGTCAAATGTTACTAGTTGAAGTGGGTTATCTATGTATCACTTAGTTGTATGTAACTGTTGGTGAATGCCCTCCACTCATCCCTCTTTTGGGCCACCTCGCGCAAGCCTGGCATTGATGTCCCTGGTCGCCCCGCCATGTCCTCCTGTGTCTATCAGTGGGAATCCAGTCGGTGAAAATTTTCGTCCATCAGATGGGACTGACGTGACCGGCTCAGTTCCACTTTATTTTGGCCGTCACTACTCCAACATCCACAATTTTTGTTTTGGAGCGAAATTCGAACATGTTCAGCCCTTTTAATACAAAGAATGCCGCGCTCCATATATTTCTATAAAATTATTATTAATTAGGACTAGACTGACATATTACATTGTCCTTTCATAACTACGTATGAATACCTATATATGTTAGCCGTGTGGTGACGGTGAATAGAATACATGTGTCACCACCCCAGCCCAACTTTTCCCGTCATGGGGGTCGTAAGAGACGACCGAGGGAGCTCTCCAGAGAACGGGCAGCAGCGCTCTCTGTGAGTTAAACCACAACACCACTGCGATCGCCAACCCACCTGCCAAGCGTGGCTATTACTGGCATTTCACCCCAAATGACGGATCTCATTGGGGGAGGCCCTCGTCCAGCAGTGGACGTTATGTGGCTAATGATGATATATGTTTAACTAGGTTCATAGTGCCATTCTTCACTCAGAATCCGAGTGAGACCCTACTGACGGTCTGTCTACCCCCTGTTGGGTTTACGGACATATGTGTCATCAAATTACGTACCTACTACAATTTTCAAGTTTGTGTGGAAAAATCTTTGAGTTAATAATAAAATTTGGTAAAACTTGAGAGTAATGCTCTTACAGTCATAATTATATTTGTATACAAACTTACCTGTTCATGATTTTTTTTTAATTCACCCTTAAAAAGTAAAGAGTGCAAAGATGTTGAACCAGAAAATACGGTGATGAAATCTCGAGTTATTGTTAGAGATATTGTTTAAATACAAATTTTCCAAGAAATAGAAATTTAGTCTTGCCGTCACGAAACTGAAGTCCTGAAACAACAATCCCTCAGGGTTACCATCCACTTGGCTTTACAGAGGTTGGGTTTGATATAATCTGTTTTCAATCGATGTGCGTCTGCTTATAGCATAGCCTGGTTAACCTCGGTACTATTTGGACTGCCATGGCTCTTCATACCTTATTGACTTGGAGTTCGTTTTAAATTGGTGTGTGTACCCTTAGCCGGTGTTGTATTAGGGAGGGTTTGGGACTACAAAGGATCTACTTACTAAGGGAAGTGTCTCTTTCAGCTTCATTGTAAGAAAACAAAGGATTCGAGCGCAGTGGATTTGATTGTAAAGGTGAATACACAGTACTGCCATCAATAGGAAAAAGGGCACAATTATTGTCGTTGGACAAAGATTTTAGGATTATTAACATTTACTTACCTTGAGTCTATGACGACGTTTCCGGGAATCGTCATAATGATCTCATGAAGTGCTTGGACATTTACGGTCACAGTGACGTCTGTGTGTATTTTAAATATAATATTTACTAGCTTTCCGCCCGCGGCTTCGCCCGCGTGGACTTCGGTTATATTGCGGTATGAAGGAATATTTCTGTTTTCCCTCGGGAATGTCATTTATTCCGGGATAAAAAGTACCGTATTATTTAACCGGACTTTTAACTATACGTCTGCAAAATTTCAAAGCAATCGGTTCAGTAGTTACTGCGTGAAAGCGGAACAAAAAGACAAACAAACTCACTTTCCCATTTATAATATTAGCAAGATGTGTAAGCATGTGTTGCAAGGATGTGTGGCATCCACGGCACTGAGAATCCCAGTTTAGGGTTAGGTGACCGTGTGAAATCGTCCCGAGAAATGTACTTTGTGGTACAGAAAAGAACCGCCAAGCTGTATATAATATCTCAAGTGTTGACTTCATTCGTTTGTCCAGACATTTAGGTATTTGTATCATACCAAACTTAACCCTTTGCACCCGAACTGAAACAATCGTGAGAGTTGATTTCAATTGAATTTGAACCTTATTGTGTGTTTCTGGTGTTCTATCATCAACTAGATACAACACAACTATTTTTTTTTAATTTGTTGTACATTTTTACTTTAGCCAATATATTATTTAGTAGATGGAACGTAAGTAGGTATATATTTTGGGATGGTGTTGTCAAGTTCCAAAGTTTCTATTCAAAATAGAGGGTATGATTCGGATTTAACATAAGGTCAATTATATTCATTCTAACCATATTCAGATAGGTTAGAAAGGGTTAAGAGTGTGCAAAGAACACCTCAGGGTTTCCATGTAGAATTCTTCTTCGATATTTTTCGATTTATAGACGGTAAAAGTTTCCCTCCAATGGAAAGCAATAAATTCGAGTATATGTAAGTATATTCCAAATAGAGTGGTTTGGAGACATTATGCCTACTGGGTTACTTTTATCCTGCCAGATAGAATTTAAATGGACCATAAAACATTATTACATTTTCATACAACTTTACGACTTTTTTTGTCACAAAATCTTATAAAGTGTTTTGTTATTATTGTTTATGTTATACTCGTATTTAGCATCCTTGTTGGTTGCCCTTATTGAAAAAAATACAAATTACATCTCACGCCTTAGCAAATGCCCACGAATCACCAAGCATATTTAATCTAAAGTGACAGGTGCTAGGTATTTTGTGGTATGCGGGTTTCATCACGATATTGTTATTCACCGTACGAGCGTTGCGTAGCGTACATAGGTTGAAAAAGAGACCCTAGTGCACGCCTAGTATAAACCCTTAATGAAGTAATGTGCCTCTGTGGTTCAGTAGTCGGATATTTGACGTGTGATTGCGGGATAGCGGGTTTAAAACTGGCTGCAGGACGTGTACCAATGGGACTCTTTATCAGAGTCTATGTACTGAAAGAAAACATTGTGACAAAACCCGCACACCACAAGGTGTGTGGAACGGCGATGGGCTCACCTCCGGTCACGTCGGGTTAAATACGCTTGATGAACTGTAGACATTTGCCTCTGCCTACCCCGCATTCGGATTAAAAAGCTTGAACGTAATTTTTTTTCTCTACAATACCAAAAGCTTATTTGTTGTGACATCTAAAACAAAACAAAATCAGTCGTTTAGTCATTTTCAATGAACCTAACATCATAATCAACACAATGACGTTCAATGCTGAACGAGGGCCTCCCGTAATGATTTTCATGATCATTTGGGGGTAAATGTAAATAATCGGCACTTTTGGCAGGCGGTTTGGCGATCACAGTGGTGTTGTGTTTTAACTCACAGAGAACGCTGCTGCCTGACCTCTGTTTACTTGTATTAACTCTACATACATCAAAAGTGTCTAGGGATCAAGTACATTTTAGAAGATTGCAATCAAGAATATATTCTATAAAAAAAATATTCTTTCATAATTTATTCAAAATGTGGTGATAAGTCATTGATGCAGGCATGGGGAATTAGGTAGGAGACAAAATCCAGAAGATTAGATTTGATTTAAATAAATTAGATCTTTTCAGAGCTAAAAATGTTCTTGATCCCTAGACACTTTTGATTTGTGTATGTATACCAGTATTTACTAACAATAAGCGTATGAAAATCAGTAGGTTTAAGGTTTATGTGGTTGTAAAATAAGAAGAAGAACATAACTTAAATTTGCACATAAAATTTGAGATATTTGATAATTTGCACTGAGCTTATTAATAAAATCAATTAGCGAATTTCATAAAGTTTATGAGGTAAGTTGGTGAAGTTTGTTAAAGTATGGATTATTGCAAATCTATCTCTAACAAGATAAATTACTTAAATACTGTTTTAACTTCCTGTAATTTCGCCTGCGCTTTTTCCTCATCCCAAAGGAAGCTCTTTAAAAGGAATCTATAAACTTAGGAAAAGAATAATCATAAAATTTGGTGAAGTCGATTTCTATAATTCGTGGTATGAAGTGGTAGAGTCATAAATTAGAAATAAACAGTATGAGGTGTTTACCTATCAGAGTGGTGGAACTAGATTATTTCAAACAGTAGGTACTCGAACTACCGGTTTTACTGTAATTCATGTGACAAAATGACCGCGTCTCGGCAAACGGAGTGTAGGACGCCCACAGACAAGGTGGACTGATGATATGCGCAAGATGGCTGGTAGAAACTGGATGCGAGAAGCCGAAAAAAGATCACAGTGGCGTGCAATATTGTGTTTAATATGTGTATTTTGTATTCTGTTATTCATTTTTTTTTCTTTTTGTATGCTTTTATTTCTACCTTGTGCGGCGTGAATAAATATTTTTTCTTTCTTTCTTTCTTTCAATAGGAGAGGCCAATGTCCAGCAGTAGACAAGTATGGGCTATTGATGATGAGGCGACAAAGATAAACCGGCGAGAATTATCTTTACTTACCACCTTACAAGTAACAAAAATAGTAAACATACATTTCTATCTTACTCACCTATTGACTATTACCTACCTGTTTATATGCTTACCATATTGCTTTCATTATTGCTTTGTTTTGTGGTGTTTGCCACAACACCACTGCGATCACCAACCCGCCTGCCAAGCGTGGCGAATATTGGCATTTCCCCCTACATGATCATGAAAATTATTAGGGGAGGCCCTCGTCCATCAGTGGACGTCATGCATTTGCTAAACAAGTACCTTTGCAATGCACGAACTATAGGAGTTCGTGCATTTCATGAATGCGCGCGGGCCTTAGACGTGTAAGTCGTATATGGGCACGCTAGTTGACAGTTCAAACGAACAAAACTGCCACACACACATCTAAGGCCCGCGCGCAAATCAATGCACGAACTATACAATGCATTGGGATTAACAGACGTGACTGTATTTATATGCCCAGTGTACACTAAGCCTTATTATCTTCAGCCGCAAATACAAACCGAATTTAAATCCGGAAACGATCGGTCCTTGAGGTATGACCGCTTTATTAAGTTCTGTTGACACGTTGGTTTGTCAATTCCGTATCGTCCTAACGTAGAACAAATGAATTAACTCAAACATCCTTATTTGCTGGGTGTGAAGTATAAGGGGAACCACGAAACGATCGCAGCGCGCATCATTTAGAATATTTAATGGAATAAATATAAATTAAAATTATTTGTTTGTAAGTAACTCGTCTTAATGCATTTGACATTTCGAAGGCCACCGTATTTGTAACCGCTAGTTAGCGCTGTCATCGCGCAACCAGCGAATTGCTCAGAAAAAAAAACCGCATCAAAATCCATTTTGTGGTTTTAAAGATAAAGCAAACATAGAAACAGACAGCGCGAAGCGACTATGTACTAGCTGACCCTGCAAGCGTTGAAAAGCTGTTTGAAAATAAACCATATTAACTATGTTTCTCTGCAAATATGTGCATGTATTGTAACGCGAAAATCCCGCGTCAATTATCATATGGATTTGGCTCTAAAAGTTGTGACCCAAGTTCAGTTCATTTTTAATAGTTTGCGTCAATCATATTGATTGTTTGAGTGTCCATCATTATTCTTGCCGAGTCAGACCGCGTCTTTTTTCGCCGGGTCACTGTTGCGACCTGCTGCGTATTTTTCCATCGTATGATTTATTATGTTTTAATGATGTGAAATCATCGATAAAATATGTATTTATAACATTATATATAACAGTGAGTGTTTCTGCTTCGGAAGTAGGTGAAATATGGTTATTAAGGTGATTCCTGTGTTCCCTGTCCAACACGATTTTCTTGACACCTACTTCCTTTGTTTTAGAATGCCATTTCATTTATAATGGGAATTTTCTTGACGTTTTTCTGACAGATTTTCTGGCTAAAAACTGTCATACTTTGTTTGGAAATTATGACAGTAATGCCAATTCTTACCCCAAAAATCTGTCAGAAAAACGTCAAGAAAATTCCCCATTGATTATCTATGTTAAACAGTCAAATACAAGGAGGATCCGTAATGAAAGATTAAGACCTCCTACGTGGTAAGTTTATCTATATAGAACAGCGTGCTATGCCACCAATATTTCATTGATAAACTTTTGCTTGTAATATTCATCATCATCATCATCAGCCCATACTTGTCCACTGCTGGACATAGGCCTCTCCAATTGCACGCCACTGTGATCTGTTTTCGGCTTCTCGAATCCAGCTTCTTCCAGCCATCTTGCGTAGATCATC
>SJJU01072766.1:0-77856 GCA_012932125.1 Conopomorpha cramerella | reverse complement strand
CATCAGCCCATACTTGTCCACTGCTGGACATAGGCCTCTTCAATTGCACGCCACTGTGATCTGTTTTCGGCTTCTCGCATCCAGCTTCTGCCAGCCATCTTGCGTATATCATCAGTCCACCTTGCCTGAGGGCGTCCTACACTTCGTACATTATATTAGGGCCACCGCAAGGAAAATAGGATGGCGTATTACGGAATATGTATTGGTTCTTGTTTACTGTTCCAAAATTGGTTGCACCAATGTTTGTTGATTTTTTGCATGACAATGTGTGTTTAGTAAAGAATTAAACTTTGCAACAGAAATAGAATAAACCAAATAATATTTATCACCATCCATTTGTAATAGTTCAGTCGGTATCGCTCAGCTATAGTCGGCGTCAGCTAAGAAGCAAATTCTGACACACTGATAAATCCATGAGCAATTTTTTGAATGGATATAACTGACAACCAAGTGTGTGGCGATGACATTTTTATCTCAGCGTTGCACATCCTATTGCTTCTTAGCTCGTTGTCATCAATTAATAGAGATGTGATTTTTTTTGTTCATGAATCGAAGTGACAACGTTTCGATTATACAGTTATAGGGTATGTAAAATAAATACGTATTATGAACGGCTAACAAATAGGTTTCATCTTGTCGTAACCTTAAATGCATTGTCTGTTGCTCATAAAATATAATAAATAAATATTTTACAACAACACACATTGCCTTCATGCCATGTTAAGTAGCTAAAGGACTTGTGTTATGGAAATCAGACAACGAGATATATATACTTAATTATTTTTTTTCATTTAAATATATAATTACATAAATAAAACACCCAGACACATCCAACAAGGACTTAAAAACTCATAACATAAGCACCTATCAGCGGTGGGAATCGAACCCACGACCCTACGGAGCAGAGGCAGACATGCTGACCACTACACCAACGGGCCCGACTATTTATGACGACTATAATTGATGGTAATAAATCGATTCTAAAATAAATCGAATCGACTATAGTAATAATATGTCATCCAGGTATGGAATAGGAATTACCTGTCAACTGAAGTAGTTTGTGAACTTTGTCTTCTGTAAAGAACTCGCTGGATGTGGCCACTCCGGACAGATCCAAATATTGAGATGACTCCGAACCGAGGACTCGACGGTTCAACCTGTAGGTGGTACATTATAATTGATACTGCCTTTCACACTATATCAATCTTTTCAGCTTAGCTATGTATGTTCTACTACATAGATTCTCAAATGGGAGCAAAGATTACTACAACGAACAACCAGTTCGTAAAGATGATTTGTAATAAGATTTTCAACTGCGAACTGTTACCAATACAAACACGCATATCGATTAATTCTTCATAGACTTAATTTTCATGGCATCAAGGTTTCATACTTCAGTATTTTTAAGACGATTATTTGTAACACATGAATAAAAAAAGATTACTATTATGATTTAGTATTCATAGTCTAACAGGCTAATACAGGCTTATGATGATTGTGAATAGTTTAAATCTCAACATCACATCATCGCACCACATTATCCTTTTAATCTCCAAATGATACATTTTGCTATCGTGATTTTGAGTTCTGTTCTGAATTCCATAGACTTAAAAATTGCTGCTCTGATGTCTCTGATATCGCACAGTTAGAACAAAAGTGACACATAACAAAATGTGTCATTTTATGAAATTGAACCTTGACATAAAAGATACAAAACTTAAATTACAAAATTGGCAATGGTCCTTTTTGTTCTAACTGTGCGATATATAAGACAATGACGGTTAAAAACTGTAAGGTAGTCGAAACTGTCACCTGGGCATGATATGGTTCTGCTTCATGAGGTAGTCGGTGGCGTCGTCAGTGTCGGCCAGCTCGCCGCGGAAGACGGCGCGCTGCAGCCGGCCCGTGTGCCGCGACAGCGCCGTCACCAGCGACTCCTCCAGCACCTCCACCGACGACGTCATGGCCGACGCACCCTCGTCCGTCAGTGGCACACCGTTCACTAACACCTTGGGGGAAGTACAAGTGTTTTATACATGGTAAAGTGAGGCGATTGACGAAAGAGATTTATATGGGTGATGTAATGGGCCGAGTGAGTAGAGGTCGCCCCAGAAGGACATATACAGACCAGATTGGTGATGTCCTGGCCGAAGGTGGCGTGAAAAGTACTCGAAACCGGAGGTCATGTATGGAAAGATGTATGAATGTAGATGAAGCGAAAGGGGTATGTCAGGACCGTGACAAATGGAGATCTGTAGTCTCTGCCTATCCCTCTGGGAGACAGGCGTGAAGTGTATGTATGTATGTATAAAGTGAGATGAATTTGTTTATTGAAATTTGTAATTTCTCTGCGCAAACTGATACAGTGCATAATTACACTAAAAACTAACGCGAACATGCCCTGACATTGAAGGATGAAGAAACAACTTCTGGAATTGATCACACGCGTCACAAACATGCATTATTTTCCACTACACTTTAACCCCGTGGCAGACTTAAAAGTGACCTGGGAGTATCTCAAGTTCTGTCGACCCCGTTAGGGTTTAGGTATGGACGTGAGTTCATGTAGAAATCCAAAGTTAACTCATAGAGTGACTTACTTCAGGATACTTATGGCTTCCCAGCTTCGTGACAAACTCCTGAGCCAATTGACTGCCAAAGTTATATTCGGAATCTTCCGCGATGATCTCGTCCAGGTTTGCCGAGGCGCTCGCAAACTTCTTCAGTGTCTTTTTCACATCTTCTAACGTAATTTTTTCACCCGAAGGGCCATCTAATAACTAGTGAAAAATATTTATGTTTTTTTTTTGTGTTTCATCACATCTTATAGGATAGGAGAAAAATATATTGCAGACTGTTCTGGGCGCAATACACTCACATTTCTGTTAGGATCGCGGGGCAGATGATAAACGTCCGAATCACAACGCTCGTGTCATATCATTCTGTTAATTATAAGGTGCAAGGAACAACACTACAGTTCGATCACAAAAAAATAATCACGGTTTGCCATAAGATCATCGAAGTCATAGGCATAAGTATTCTATGGCTACCAATAAAAAAACATAAAATAACATTTAAAAAAAAACAAATCAATCACTAACCTGAGTAAGGAAATAGAACGCTTCTTTGTTCGAATTCTTCTCCTGACCGATGTAGTTAAATGCACTGCGCACGGCAACGGCCAGCATGCCTTCACTGCCTTGGGCAGTCTGCGGCGCCAGTATCAAACCGACTCGTACTGGAGTCGCGTGTTTGAGCAGGGTCTCACCTAGTTTGAGCGCGGGGCCGGATAATCGAGACGTAGGATCGATTACTATCACCTGTGAGTTAGGTTTTCTTTATCGTGGATTCAGCTCTAAAGGTATAAGTGTAATGTTTAATTAAAAAATAATGGATTTTTTTCTATGTGTTCCACTTAAGATTCTCTAATTTAATCCTTTCCGATTTTTTTTTCTGTAAAAGTATAGACAAAGTTAAGAGCCAAACTTACATAATTATAAATATTCCTTCTCAAGTTTCTCAACATTCCGGGGTAAGTGGGTCTGAGCAGCTCCATGTAGGATGAGGGCCAGCGCCTGTAGCGCTCGTCGTTCTCCAAGTCGTTCAGCCATGTGATGGCCGAGTCGCGGATGTCTAGGCCATACTCTTCCGCGGATATAGACTCTCCCAGTTCCAGTGACATTAGAGTGTTTATCAGCTTCTTTGGTAGACCTGGTCGTTGGGAATAGTTTATGAAATTTTAACACGATTATGTTAGATGGTAAAGAATCACGTGTAAGGAACGAAGACACATTTTAGTAGGTATATTATAAAATACTCTGATAATAATTAGATGGTAAAGAATCACGTGATAGGAATGAAAACACATTTTAGTATACTATAAAATACTCTGATAATAATTTTAGATATTAGAGCCAGGATTTGTATTTATGTTACAAATAACTTCAAAAGTAGTATAATACAAGTTACTTATTATCTGGAAAGCAGTGTAATTTAACAAATAAATACTAATAGGCAAGAAAATGCCAAGTTTACATACGTACACTTGACCCATATGAACCAGTGAATGTTTCAATCTGTCACATGAATGATCGATTAATGGGGAATATCTCTCACCCAATGCATGCAGCGTGTTCATAGGTCCGATGTCCTCTCTCAGGGCGGCCAATAATGCCATGACGTCGACCTCTTCGGCGTCGTACTGCGCACCGGACACCAGGAGCAGGGGCTCGGCCGGACGCAGACCGAACGAGGACGCCCACACGTCCTGATTGTACAGCACCTCGTCACGCAGCGCGCGGGCCACGTTCACGTGTATAAGAGATTTTGTCTAGCGGAAAACAGTTACGATTTCAACTTACAGAAAAACAAAAAGTTTGTTCAAATAAGAAAATAGCTATAGAGTCTAGATGCAGCAAAACAGATGATGAAAGGGATATGAAAAGTTGTATTGAAGTATCGTCATTTTAGAACTAGAAGCTTGAATCTACATTTATAAGCTACTAGCCCACTAGAATCCCACAAAAAGACACTATTCCACGCGGACGAATTCGCGAACACAGCTAGTAATTCAATAAACTCTCACCTGCATTGGAAAGTTTTGAGATATAGATGCGAGCACTTTTAATGCCTCATCGCCCCCGGAGTCGTGGGCGTCAGCGACGGCCGCTGCCGCTTGCATACTGAGCGCCTGCATTTGCCACACCTTGAGCGGTGCAAGCTCCTCACTTGATTCGGACAAGTGACGCCGGAAGCGTTCAAGTGGCGTGCGCAAAGCTGGGAATAGATTTCTGGAACGGAATTAATATGTCAATCAGAATCACTTATTAATACGTGATAAAACATAAAAAAATCGGCGGCGATGGGCTCACCACCTGTCACATTGGGTTAAATACGCTTGGTAAACTGTGGACATTTGCTTAGCAAGTGCCTCTACCCACCCCGCTTTGGGATTAAAAGGCGTGAAGTGTGAATTGTAAAACAAAATATTCCTACATAACTTACTTAAGTCTGCCAAAGTTAAAGCCATCAATTTGGTTTTGAGGATCATTTTCATCTTCTTCCTCTGAAGGGGTTGATGGTGTGTCACTACCCTCATTTTCTTTTGGTGTAGAGTCATCTTGGCTTTTGTATTCTGTGCTTTTCAGTTGCAATTCTACTCCATAACCTGAGAGCCTTAATTTTGGCTTTCCATGGGACTGTAAAAACCAGCAAGTAATTATAATTACTCTTAGATATATTTACACAATTGGTATTGAAATTATATCACGTAAGTATGTTTAATTAAATTAATAATTAATTATAGTAAAACAACATATATCTTATACTACTAACTGAATTTCAGAAATCCAAACTCAAGGTTTGTCAACGGGCTATGGAGCACAGCATAATTGGTGTCAGAAGAATGGACCGTATCCGGAACACCACGCCGCGATCCAAAACCCAAGAAGGGCTGGCCACGTCAGTCAAGTGGACCCCCATCGATGAGCGAAAGCCATTACCGATTGGGTGCCCACTGATGGGCACTGCAGATGAGGCCGATCCAGCTGAACAGAGATGGCGAGACCACTTGGATCGACATCTACCGGGGTGGCATGAGGTGTCCTTTACATGGAAGTTCCTCTACAACATAGGCTTTTTAACCTTTTGACTGCCAGTTTTTGTAACATTGCTATTCTATATACCATATACTTCAAAATCCTTGCCCTCCTGTGTCACATATAGATGATAAATACACTTAAATAATACATGTCATGCATTTTAATCCTAAGTGATGCTGGTGGTTAAAATGTTAACAAGCTTTTTCATGAAGTATTTATTCATTTCAAAGTCTATCAAATGTCTACTTAAATATATGAAAAATGTCTACTTAAATATATGCTTCTCTTACCTTAACATTCCATCTAACAACATAATTGATTACACCCCTGTCACCATAGCCAGATAATATCTTGTGTTTAGTGGCAAAGTCAATAGTACCCAACTCTCCATAAAGTATGGCTGCAAGACTTCTGTTATCACTACTTGGATAAGAATGGTCCATTGAATAGGTTTCAAGCTTGTGTTCCTCCTGTAAAATGTGTAAATCAAATATTTATTCTCATGTTATTTAATAGTAATCTATAGTGCATCCAACTTTAAAGCTCAATATGTCCAAAGTAACTTTTTGTGGATTGAGCACTTTCTGTGCAACTACATCCAATTATCCAAATAATTTTCATTTACTTCCAACTTTATAAGTTTTGACCTCTGTCACATACATACAGGCTGACTTCGAGGTCATGATCCAGACCAACTTTTTCTAACTGAGAAAATTATAGAGATTCCAACAGTATAGTTGTTTTTGGTGACTGAAACATTTTAAATAATGTATAAATGTATTTGTTTCTTATCCAACATGTGCAACAAAATGTATGGTCACTTATAAGATTTATAACAAAAAGAAAACCTTGTTCAGGAAAAGATTTGCATTGAAATTGTTATCATTTGCTGAGTAAGAAAAGTAGGGTGATAATGACCACCAAGTCAACCTGAATTAATTGTAATTAATTCAAGATTCTTTAAAAATAAGGCTTTTGGCTTTTTATTTCAAGCCTCACCCATAGACATGTAGTTTTATTTAGTATACTTGCATCTTACACAAGTCATAGCTTGCATACAACACAATTATTCTCAAGGCTCTAGGAATTTTCACTTTCATGCTGGATGTGTAATGTAAATAAAATATTTATGCAGTACACATGGAAGACTTTTAATGTGCACTCTCTGATAAGGACTCTAAGTTCTGTACCTCCTTAAGGCACAATAAAGAGAAATAATAATATTACAATTACTTACTGGATGAAACTTATCATATGATTTCAGAAGATCTCTCAAAGCATCATTGTCACATATTTTTTTTGAAGCAATTGCAACAAAGGTATTACATGCTGCATCTTTGGCTCCATTCTGTGTGGCAATTTGATCAAACATTCTCACAGTAGGGGAAGTGATATGCATTGAAAGTGCCAACTTTGCCATTCGCAACTGTGCTGGAGCCAGAACTGTGGTAGCAACACCAATGATAGCATCATATTTTTGCTTATCGGTTTCTGTAACAAAATGTATTTGTTTGTGGGTAACAACAGTAGCTTTTGTTTGAATGAAAACTTCAACATTTCATTAAGTAATAACATACGTACCCAGGTTATCTAAACTCGTCTTCAATGAATTGATTCCGTCCACAAAGGACCAGAACAAATCTTTGCTCTCCCCAGCGAGGTATTCCGCCAGCTCCAGAACAAGTGGTGTTGCCTCCCATTTGGCACTAACAGACGTAGTTACTGACTTGGTTTTCTTATCTTCTCTATGCGGCGAATCCGATTTAGATACAGAAAATAATACGAAGAGAAGTACAACCGAAATAATACCGGCTACCTTCATGTTTAAATTAGTTAAAAAATATGGATATCTAAGGATTTATACGATAAAACAGCACATTAATTCACTATGTCTGATAATCCATCATTGATTTATTTCCTTATTTTATTCGTTACCGTACGTACATCCAAAGCAAAGAATGAAATCGTGTTCTATTGGAAAACGCAAAACGCTGCCTTTGAGTCTTGACAATCTTGACATAAGATCTCTCTCAATCAAATGTCACACCAATGACAAGACACCACGGCAAACCTTTTGTTTTCATTTACCGATTTAATAATGTATCATTATTGGTAATACTGCAACACTGCGGTAACCGTATTTATTTTCCATTGGCTTAATGAAGCAATGTGTCAAATTAATGCGTACGCGGTCCAATCGTCTATGGACTGGGCGATTCGGTCATGGTGAAAATTTTAGCACGACACGGTTATACTCCAAAAAACTGCCTATAAATAATTGCCGTTCTGTGAGAGACTTGGACTCATGTAAGAGAGCGTTTTGTCTACTTCTCAAAACTGGCCGAGTTCAAATTAGCAAGTTGGCTTGGCTGAGTTCAACAGTAATTCAACATGATTTCCCAAATTTAATACTGATATTATGATTATGGTTACAATATTTCTGCCAATATTGTCAAATGTCACTGTCAAATTGTCAACAATTTGTAGTTCTTCGTCTTCGCCTCTTTGTTGTTATTCAATTAGCGTTTATATTTAGATTTTACTCAAACACTTACCAAGAAGACAATTACAAAGGATAATTTGTAGACAACTTTATCGTTATCTCGATTGTTTAGCGATTATTATTCAGTGCTACGATATGAAACGCTATCAGTGAAGTGTTTAGTTCATTACCGTTTCTTTTGTGAACCATGGAACACTACGGACTCTCCCACATACTGTTTGATCCTGGTAATTATGTACCGGACACCTTGGATTTAGTTGTTGATGAAGTTGCCAGAGAATACTGGTTAAATACTTGTGAAAAACTGGTAGATAAATATGTTAAATATGCACTTATTAATACTGAAGACTCCACAGTGGAAATTAGAGCCCTTAAATTTAAAACTTGCTATGTGGAAGCTATAAAGGAACTGAGAATAAACCCAGTGTATGTACTAAACATTTTTAAATTAATTTAGAATAAAACTGGTCTCAATACTAATTGATAAATGTTACATTTACAGAGCTCATGGACATCTAAATGTTCGATTATTGCTGGATATAAATGCAACATGTCTAAGATCACAAGGTTTTTTTGACCTATGGAAGCAACAAAAAATATATGAAAATGAATCTTCTCTAGGAAGATTGAGAGCAAGGCTAGTGGAAATAGATTCACTGCCTAATGAAAAAGAGAGATGGACTGAACTTGCAAGAGGTGTTTTGGCAGGTAGATGTAGTCAAAATAAGTAACACATTATTTTCAAACCACAATGATTAGTGAAGATTGTAGTTTCATTATATTTATGTAGTTACAATTATTGGTTGCAGGAAATATGTTTGACTGGGGAGCACAAGCAGTTACTGCTATTATGGAGAAGGATGCAGCATTTGGTCTCCATGAAGCTTTGAACAAGATACAGAAGAGACCATGGTTATTTGATGGCCTTGATAGATGGCTTGAACAGTTAGAGGTAAAGATGTTTTTAAATGTAGTTGTTATTAATTGTAAAGCAAACCAATCAATCTGTGCAATAAATTTTAATTCCTACTATTAATTTTTCAGCAAAAAGTTCACCACTGTGCTGCCATATTTGTAGACAACAGTGGAGTAGATATAGTTTTGGGAATATTACCTTTTGTTAGGGCCCTGCTTCTTAGAGGTACTTCTGTCATATTATGTGCAAATGAATGGCCAGCACTTAATGATGTTACTAGTGCAGAGCTGGAGGAAATATTACAAACTGCATCTACTATCTGCCCAGTAATAGCAACAGCTTTAGCAACTGGGAACCTAGTTGTTAGGTCTAATGGACAGCGCGGGCCATGCCTAGACTTTAAAACAATTAGTGTGGGTAAGTACTATAAATACAGACCATAAATGACTATTATTAGTTGATGTCTAATCAAATCATACTACAGCAATAATAATTTTATCTTTCAGATGTTAGTACAGAATTCAGAGCTCGTGGTGTGGACTTGATAATTCTGGAGGGAATGGGAAGAGCCCTACATACTAATTTCAATGCCTGTTTAGCTGTGGATTGTTTAAAGTTGGCTGTCATAAAGAATGACTGGTGGGCTCAGCGTTTGGGTGGCCCCCTGTTTTCAGTCATGTTCATTTATGAGGATAAACCAGCAGCATTATAAGAATAAGTTCAATTTGATCATTGTTAATAAAATAATTTTAATTATAGTATAGAATCAAGACTTTAAATTAGTCATTGTAGTACCTATTTGTTTTCTTTTCCTTTACTTGTATTCATGTTTTGGCAATAATATATTATCTGTTTAGTTACTTACAAAGTGTAATAACCTAAGTATTTCTTTAATGATAAAATACAATGAAATTTATGTGTTAAACAATAGTTTCAACATGAACATTAAGAAAATGCTTTTCATTGATTTCTCTTCCTCTTAAAACATCTGTAAAAAATAATTAGTCTTAGTCATTTTATCCATTTATTTTATTATAAAAACTTTACCAATAATGGACTACTCTAGTTAACGTCACATTCAAGATTATACCTAAAATTATGGAAATGCTAAAGGAAATGATAGAGAGAGTAATTATATAATATGCAACTGTACAAATGTACCTACATGTAATATAAAAAATATCACCTAAAACTAAGAAATAAACATAATTCATATATGCAGTAAAATGAGCTCTACAACTCTGGAGAAATCTTCAGGGCCCGAATACATTATAGGAGGACTTATTCCATTTCAAGAGTTTTAAAATTTAATATACACTTCATACTTATATTTTGGCTACAATAAATAAATCTGTTTAGGACCTGTTCAGCCATGCAATCACTTTGAAAAATAAGTATGCAATGCCGATTGCATAAGCTATTTTTTCTTTCTGTTGACGTTGTAATTGGTCCGCTTCAATTGACATCACCCGGCGATTCAACTTGACAATCTGGCGCCGTAAATGTACAAGCTCTTCAGAAGTTGACAAACCTTCACCATTTCCTGGTGGTGTGGAATCTCTGAAATTAAGAAAAATATACATGCATAAGTACTATTTAAATTGTACTATTTAAACTATGAAATAGCAGTCAGAATGAAAAAAACATTTAATTAAATACATACCTCAGAATAAGACGGGACTCTGTCATTGTAGAATCATTGAACAGATCTGGACGTGGAGTAGTAGATCGAGCACCATCACCCTGGGATCTTATAATTTTAACATTTCTTGGTGGAGAATTAGGTAGTTCGTTTATAAAGTCATCTGCTGAAGGGAAATGATGCTGATCAAGAGTTATTACCCTTGGTGGAGTACTGACTCTCACTAAACCAGGATCAGTTGGTAAAACAGCATTATCTAACTGAATTTCTCTTGGAGTTGCCTTTGTTCCTGAAAATAAATATGTAGAAGGTTGAGGCACGCAATGTTACCATTGTTTTCAGAACAAGAAGTGAAGTCTTGTACCTACCTATATGCTGATCCTGTCCCATAACTAGGATCCTTTCAGGAACTTTCATATCAAATTTTTCATTAGCATAGTCCCAACCAGAGACATATCCATTAGGTGCATTTTCATCATCCACTATATCACCAGTAGCCTGCAATGTATAGTAATTTTGTAAGACACATAGAGAGTCTTCCAAAAGAAAAAGGGGGTAGCCAAGAACTGTAAATATGACATAATTTGTCTAAATATACAATACAATACTTAAATTTTACCTTTATGCGCTGTGGTACAGTCATATTATGGCTAATGAGCCGGGAATAAGCTTCGTCCGAAGAGTACTGCATAGTAATCCTGCAGAAAATCAGTGTTTGTCTTTAGACTTGCCAAAATTATGATTATAGTAAGATTTTAGCTGTGTGCTTTTAAATACATAAAAAGGGCGTATTGTACTGATGAGCGTACCTTGTCGAATTTCTTGTATTTGTAGTGTAAAAATGTGAAATAATTTTCTATTTTTTCTGAAGGGACATCAGTCAACCAACGCAGGTACTGACTACTGACTTTTTAATTTGACACATTGAGATTGAGTGATAGTGGTTCAAATTTAAAGCCGTTGTGCCGTTGATGGTCTTCTGCGACGGTCTCCTCTATATAGACCGTTCACTACTACTTTCTTTGCTCTAATGTAAATCGCTCTCTCAACGCATTTTTGTAGGTATCGTGAAACTAGCGAGAGATAACAAGCTATCATACGAAACCGTAAGCACAAAAGAAATGTCTATACAAGCCCAAACGGAACAACGATTCATAGACAACTTTAGGACTTAATTTTTGAATTTTTTGCGTTGTGTTGCTTGATCTATATTGTCTATAGTTAGCTGTCTGATTTCAACCGTGCTGCGAGGGACTTGTTTCGTATTTTTTTACGGGAAATGTTTGCAAATTATTCGATATGGGCATTAAATACGGTTTTAAATTTCAAAGTATGTGTTTTGTAATGATGCTGTGAGTTGTGATGTGTTTCGCAGTTCGTTGAGGTGTAGTGATTTGATGGTTGATGTAACGAACCAGTGTACGGCAAGATGGACGAATTGTCTAAGGGCATGACACAAACAGGAAGCTCTGAAACTACAGATAGTGCTCGTGAAACCGACGGTGAATATAATTTCTTTGTCACGAACCTTAGTGGATGGAATTTTATGTAAACCCACTCCAGAACTGTTCTTCTACGAAGTGTACAAACCTAAATCTTTTCATGAAAACAACAATCAAGACTTGTATTGGAACTTACTTTTATTGAAGTTTATTTTACTAATACCTTCCAGTTATAACACTGGCCTAGACAGGTTGACTTACATAAACATATTATTAATATTCAGTGCCACAGATCACTGTCTGTATTTTATTTAAATTATTTCATAAAAAATTATAAAAGTTGGAACTGCAAGGCCCTAGATAATTTCAAAAGTAGTAAGTTCTGACTGGTCAGAGTTAGGAACACCTACAGACATTCAATTTAATCAAATTGGTTGTAATTTATGAGGCAGAAGAAAGCAGATTTTATTTAAGTTTAATCTTGGTACCACAGTTTCATATTTTAGATTTTATGTTTATAAAGAAAGATTTTATTAAAATGAGCATTCTTTCCTTTACATTCCAATAATACAATATTACTAAATTATTATAAATATAAAAAAAAATAAAAATACACTTCACACCTTTAATCCCAAAGAGGGGTAGGCAGAGGCACTTGCTGAAGCAAGTACCCACGGTTCACCAAGCGTATTTAACCCAACGTGACAGGGGGTGAGCCCATCGCCGTTATAGGGTTCACACACCTTGTGGTGTGCGGGTTTCATCACGATGTTGTCCTTCACCGTACGAGCGTTGCGTTGCGTACATAGGCTCTGAAAAAGAGTCCCATTGGTACACGTCCAGTAGCCGGACTCGAACCCGGGACCTCCCGGTTACAAGTCAAGTATCCGACCAACTGGACCACAGACGCTGTTTTTTTTTTAGCAACAGTACTACAATAACATTTATGGTTTAATTAATTAGGTATTCTTCTTTAAAGCATTTTCACAAAAAAAATTGTAATATTTTTTTTTATCATTATGAACAAGCGTTTGACCACCATCCTGCCTGATGTTAAGCAGCGATGTGGTCTATGATGGAGCACACTTGTCCATTAAGTACCTATTCACTCGCAACTTAAGTATTGCATTGTGGCTGCTATGAACATTGTTTTACTTTTTCACATTTGGCAAGAAACCTATCGGTATTAAATTTACATAAATATTGGCATACTATAGACACCACATTATCCAAATTACTATAGTTAGTGAAATATGCTGGTATCATTACTTGTTATAAGCTTTGTCTGGTAGGGTTACCTGTGGTTTATTCTTTACTTTATGTTAAAATGTAGGTGTCAATGTAATGTGTGGTTCGATTTGAATGTCAAGATAGACTATTATTTCTAAATTACTGATTTCCTTTCTGAGCTTTTTGTATACTGGATACATAAACGCCTGATAGTTGCAGTGTGGTCGGTAATGGTAATATCTGATCAAGCATATCTAATATTTAAATCAGTTATCAAACTCCTCAATATAGCTGGACTGATTTTTGTGAAATTTTGTGTATTGTATTGGATAGATCTCTGATCTGATCTAGATCTGAGAATTGGCCACATCTATTTTTCATACCCCTACCTGCTGTACTTCTACCAATACACAGAATACAAAGGCAACCTGAGAGGTTTGTAAGGTATAGTGTTGCAATATACTGGGCACACCAATATCCTTACTATGAACAATTTTTTTTTTAATACAATTGTATGAGGGCAGTAGTGTCAGAATTATGTTGAACATTTAGTTAATTTTGAAATTCAAACCACACCAGAAAGGAACATTAATAATAAGTAATGCTTATGTGGATGTTTATTAAATAGAATATTCATTAAAATTTTACTGTTAGGTCACACCCGGGTGTTAATATATCTTCATTTACAACTTAACACACAGGATTCACAAGTTTTTTATTATTGAAATAAATACCAAAAATCAATTTCTTGTTGAATTTGTTTGGTGTGTGTTTCCCTGTCGACTTTGTGTTCTTTTAGTTGTGACATATTAGGAGATAATCACGTGAGATAATACTTCACACCTTTGGGATTCCCTCTTTGGGATTAAAGGCATGAAGTGTATTTTTTTTTATTTTTTTATTAGGAGACTTTAACTAAAATCTATTCCCAATGCAGTCACAGTGTTAGAAATAAGTCTGGAGTAACACAGTAAAGATGGATATGTACATATATACACATAAAATTCAGTTTCACTGGGTCAAAATATACAAAAATGTTTGTAGAATTTTCTCCCCTTTCTCATAGTGTAACCTATTTGGTGTCTCTGGCAAAAAAAGGTGATATAAAGGTGCAATTTCCTGTTTCAACCATGAAGACAGCAATTTGCTTCCAAAATAGTATATTAGGTTTTTATTGAATTGTAACAGTGTTCACTGTGTGAAAATGAGAAAAAGTTGCAATAGCTATGACTAGGTACTCATTAACTAGTCAAGGTTGATAAGAATGAAACATTGCCTGGCAGGTAATTTATGCTCATCTTATCATGTTTAAATAAAATAGTGACTGCCTTTAATAATATAATCTCTTTGGGGCTCACTGTGGTATACTCAGAACTGCCCAACCTTCAGGTATAATTGAGATTTAAAAGTGATTGTGGTTACATTACACCACTTTGTGTTACTGTCTCCATCTTCCATTATTGACTACTTAGTATTGCATTTGACTTGCATAAATGCAGAATTTACATAATATGATTAAAGAGATTTTACTAAGGTCTGGTGTTGCTTTGATTAGGAGAATAGTTAATTCAACTAACTAGGGCCTCAGTCCACCCGCCTCTGCAGACACATAATGCTGTCGAATAAATGAGCGCTCTGCTTTCCTTTTGATATTTACCTGTTACCAGATATTCCTAGTCATTCCTAAATAAGCTATCACTAAATTAGTATGTAGATCCTATGCCTCCTTATGAAAGTGAATAACTAGATCTAATAGTGAAAACATTAGGAAGAAAAAGAAAGTAGTATGTAGTAATTTGTTAATTATTATTTTTACATATTTAATAGGTGCAACAACAAGGAAACACTTCAGGTTAAATTCACGCTTAGTTTTAGAGTTCAGCACGAAAACTGTTGCAGATGGCGTAAAACGCGCTCTTGGCCACCCTAGCTTGCCATGCTAGCGTTGGTTGAACAACTACGGTCATATCTCAGTGGTGGATGTGAGTTAAAAGATTGAAAGATTGGGCATGTGTTACTTACTGTTCTACATTGTGTACATCATAAAAATAGTGATAAAAAACGTACACTAAATCATGGCTAGTGCATGGCGCAAGATGTGATTTGTGTTACTAAGCAGTGATTATAACTAGATAATTATGTACTATAGATTGTTTTCTAATGGCATATATCTATGTAACATCAATTTTGTCATAGTGAGAGATCATTGTAGATACTCATAAAAAATAGAATTAGTCGACCCTGGCGCCCGCGGCCTTGCTATAAAGTGTCGTCGGCGTCGCCGCTTTAGTCTGCGCAAGGAACTTTTATAGAATTATAATATATTCGTAAAGAAATTTAAATAGTTTAGCCAAGACAATTTCACAATGCCCTCGGTATTTTATGTGGGCTTACTCATAGCAGTTCAACCTCTATTGCCGTGTTCGTTTCAAATGTCTCACGAGGCTAGTTTCGTAAATTGTAACTTTTTTTTAAAGTTCGATGTTATAACTGACACTGGCGCGTTTTTACAAATTCCTGTGTAATAAAATTGATTATTGAAGTTATGATGGCTGTCTGTTAATTAACTTTATTTCATTTCATTTTGAAGTCCATGCCGAAGCATACATAACCTTATCTGTACTAGAATTACGTGTCAGTTAAAAGTTTGCTTCTTCAGAAAAATATGTAACATAGTCAGCAAAAGGACACCACCTAGTAGCTGGACGACATAACATAATAACATCGTAGGACCTAGAGCATAGTATCCTAATGGTATGGACAGACTGCACCACACGCAGCATAATGTGGAGCTTGTAAAAATAATTTTCAACTGTTTCAGGTGTTTAAATAGTTTCATGTAGACAGCATTATTCAGAATAAAGATCTCTAGTTGTATTTCACGCCAAAAGTAGCGGGTGTTCCCTGTGTCGCGGCAGTGAGTCAGCGGCCCTGAACCATTAACGTGGGAACTCGGCTCGAGAGGTCACTGCGCACCTTATTTTGATCGACGAAATATTTCTCACCCACTATGTATCCACAAGTGTAGGTGTTCCATCAGACGCAACATGCCCAACTGCCTCTGTTCTACTCGGATGACAGATTGTCATGTTATTGGCAATGAAATTCCTTCTGCAAACATTTCCCGGTTGCCATCATGATGTAGAGTTTGCACAAGATGATATATTTTTAAAAGATAAACCGAGCTATTATCACTGATAACAGTAAGATGGAACATCATGGAAAATGTAGTTACATAATTGTTTGGATAACACTTGTGATCTTGGCTATGTAATTTGCTGTACTAATATCTTTTTTCGCGTTTTGATATTAACTACTAAGTAAACGCATCTAGGTACTTATGTAGTACACGAAAATCAATTGATTCAAATCTGTCCCTAGTTGAATAACACATAATATGCCAATGACCGAGGAACATTTTAAACACTGAAGCACTGCACAGCTGTATTCGCAAGCAGCATTCCGTTCATCTGTTTCTTTTCTTTCGATAATAAAAATCTTATTATCCTGTTTATTGCGCGATCCTTATACGAAATTACCATTTTAGGTACCTTATGGCACTGGCGTTCCAAATCTTTGTGTATCCTCTGATGGATACCTAATGTACATTTATTGGTTTGTCTCGTATGACTAGAGTTGTACTTAGTACTTATTGTCTGTTTTTTAGATTGTCAAGAGTCTGATGTTGACTGTTTATGCGGTTGTGTTATCGTGCAGGTTCCTCGCCGGGCGTGGTTTACTTGAGCGAGCCGTGCCTGCAGTGCGAGCGGGTGCGCGCCGCGTGCGAGCGGCTGGGCGCGGTGGCGGCGGCACCTCTAGCCGACGCGCTGCCGCCGCCGCCCAGCGCACCCGCCCCGCCTTCCTACCTCATCACTACTCCCTTCGACGGAGAACTCTTCGATGCTGCACACAAAGCTAAATACAGGTCAGCGAAAGCATATTCGTAACGCTACGTAGCACTAAAATCTCGTTGGAATGGAGTTATTAATGTTGGCTAGCAGCTTTTACCAAATGTTTTAAATGCAATAATGTAACTGGTTAGTTTAAAAACCAATTACTTATTCCAATACTGGCAAGATGGTACGCAGATTACAATGGGTGGCCATTGTAATCTGCGTACCATCATCTTGCCTAGAGTATAAATTCACGCAGTAATTTAGCAAAATAGTAATAAAGCACAAATATGTAATTACGTCGTGACAAACAAAAAAGATAATGTTAATGCTTATGTTTGTCAGAAATCCGAAACTGTCCTAAAGACCAAAAATGGTACAAACAAAGAACGCATAGCCTGTCAACGGTTATTGCAAAGACTACACCAAATAGCGGAATACAAAATAACGTGCATTATTATACTTTTTAGATTAACATCTCTAACATTCTTTACCGCCTAAAACGTCTATTCTCGTTAAATAACGATGTTTTGCTCAATGCATATCAAAAGTCTCCGACGTACTTATGTTTATTTTATTTATGTTTTTTGCGAAGTTCTAGCGAACTATTTAGGTTTCAAGTCTTTGAGAGACTTGTAAAATGTCTATTTCATACTTGCATAGTGGGTCTCAGTATTATCACTGCGAATAACCATTAATGGTAATTTTGATACAGAATTTGTCACTTTTGATAAACTCATAACGTCAATTTCACGTCACCTACGATTTCGCACCTGACCGCTGCGATTTTATAAAATAATAGTGATATATTCTATATTCATATAGAACATTTGTATCAATGACTTATCAACACATTTTGAATAAATTATGAATGAATTCAGTATTTGTAAAATATATTCTTGATTGCAATCTTCTAAAATGTACTTGATGCCTAGACACTTTTGATGTGTGTAATGAATTTATGTTCGTTAGTCTCGCTAAAACTCCAGAACGGCTGGACCGATTTTGCTAATTTTGGTCTTCAATCACACGTGGAAGTCGAGGGAAGGTTTAAAAGGTGTATTTCATCCAATACACTGGGTACAAAGGCGACTTCCTATAGCAAAACAAATGTTTGCCGGCGACAGCTAGTTTTAAATAACTGTTGTTGAAACTATCTCAGAAACTATAAATGATTTTCATAACTAACTGACGGATAGCTATGTTATCCGTATAACATAGGTTGGATAGTATTTCAAATTCCCACGGGAACAGGGGGAACTACTTTTATTTTTCAGGGATGTCTGAGAAAAGCGTGCATTTAATTCTTTACGTGGTCTCGGAATTTTAGCCCATTTTCCGTTACTTAGTAAAATTTTCTTCGTGCGTAGGTACATTACTAAAAATATAAATCAATTTCATGAAGTTATGGTAAAACTGAGTCCACTCTTCGCTTCTTCTCTCCTTTACTTTAGTTACAACATTGTTTTTCATCACCAGCATATTATTACACTAATTCCACCATATTAACACAATAATGGTAGGGAACATTTATTTTTGAAAATGAGGAACGAAGAAAAAAAGTACAAATAATTTATTCTAGTACATTCGTATCTCATCGCTTCCCGCGCGAAGCTCCAGGTAATAAGCAGGTTGCTAGGCAACGGAAAGTAGGCCCATATTCTGAAACAATGGACCTTTTACAAGGTTTGGTGTTAAAGTTTGCTTGATGAATTGGAATTACGCGGATGAAATCGCGGGGCCGACCATTATGATAGGTTTTTTATAGCCACTCTAAATGGAAATACTCAGACATTTAAAAAATCAGCAAATCGGCACTATTCCCATTCGTCGTTTCGTGGGCAATGGTAATAGTGAGACTAACCCGAGTCCCCTTTTCCCACTAGGTATATGTACCTACAACACTACACTAACGACCTCGTTACAACAGATTCAGGGGTCAATTTAGCCCACAAAATTTGAGCCCGCGGGTTTCTTCTTCGTGTTAGTCAACCGCAATGAACTAAGTATGATATCCATAACAAGGAAACGGACACTGGGGAACATGAAGGAATCGATAAAATTCACGTGCCTCAGATTTAGAGGAGGTTATACATACATCGTCATCATTTGTAGAGTGATCTTAGAGGTTCAATAATTTCATGTGCAGACAATATTAATAGACTAGTGCAAAAACACATTTCTATGAAGACAAGGATGTGCCCAATGCGTCGACCCACTAAGAACAAACGCTCGAGATAACTAACTTAATCGGTTTTTTTTTTCAATTAGATACTATACTTACTGGAATTATGAGAGTTGTCATCATCAGCCACATGATATCCACTGCTGGACGAGAGCCTCCCCCAATGATATCCGTGATCATTTGGGGGGGAAATATATAGAGTTATAAATAATAGAAACAAAGTAACAATTTGTAGTATTATAACTCAGTACCTACTTACATTTTTATGAAGCCAAGTGACTGTTTTTGTGCACAAAATTTGTTATGTTTGATACGCTGGGTAATGTTCGTTTTCGTATTTGGGTCTACAATGACAGCTCATTGTCATAGCAGATTTCCTGAAGTATTCGAATATGAGGGTAGTTTTAAAGAAAACAACATAATCTTAAAGTTGTCGTACGATGACTAAGGTGGGTCGAATACGACCTTTTGGGCGTATATGGGTTAAGGGGTTCAATGAAATTAGCTCATTGTATGAGTAGGTCTAGATGACTTCGTAAAAAATGTACGTAGTCAATTTAACCCGCGCGGTCAAATTGTATGACCTAAGTTGATCCCTGAATCTTACAACATGTCATCTTCTTTCATTCGTCTTTATCATACAAGAACGTCACAAGTACCTACTTCACGTAATCTATATATGTATGTATATGATATATACATATATTATATATATAAAACTCAAAGTCCTGGCTGATTCATTAATCACTGACTCATCACCGCCCAGCCCAAACCCTTGATCCTAGAAAGCAGATTTTGCACAGGGATGCTTTTATGATGTTTACGTGAGATAAGATAGGAAGATAAAATTTAATACGTTTAACTTGGTGGTAGTATTTTTTAATACTGAATTTGCGCGAATGAAATCGCGGGGCGTCCAGTCCATTTTCCATACTTTCTTCCGCCTTCGGCTTTTCTTCTATCGCTGTACCTACATGTTGTGGATGTTCCTGTAACAGACTTGCTCTACGATTTATAGGAGGGTGGGTGGTATTAATAATTATGTTTATTAGGTTTTTAAGTCGTGTTTAACCTAAAAACCTTTATTTACTGCTGTTTGCCTCATAATAAATATTTGGGGGTTATTTGTTTTTTTAACACAACACCCGTTCCATTTAATAATAAAAATAAGGATCATAATGTTTGTATTAATTTCCAATTTTAGCTATAAAAGATATATTAACCCTTTCGGGGACACATCCCGACGAGATAAAAATGAAACCTCTATTGTTTTAAGTTGTGCGTCCACGAAAGCTGTTTGACCATAAGTAAACAACATAAAACTCGGTTGTGAGTCGTAGATAAAACATTATCGCATTTTATAGAATTAGATTTTGATGTCCTCGAAGCTGATGACGAAATTAATAACCACCTACATACATATCAGTTTTTTTTCCACACGTAATACAGGTGTAACAATTCTATTGTAGTTTTTTACTACTTTAAATTCGGTTTAATTTCTGACATTACCAGCAATTCATATCTTGTTTAATAATATATTAGCTTATTCGTTTGCTAACGAGAACTACGCAGCTGCTTTGTTGTCCGGCCACATTGACGCCTTTCTGTCTTTCCGTCACCTACGCTAGTTTGTGACGTCTACTCATTCTAAAATGGGATGGTAAGCGATTTTACGTTCACCTAAAAAACTTGTCATATCCACCAAGCCGCGAAGAACTGCCAACTCAGAATCTCCAAGTGAATATATGTAGTGTGTAATATTAGATCGATATAATAGTGTGTGGTCGTTAACCATGACTCGACGACGGTTGCGCTAGAATAAATTCTTGAAAAAATCTCATAGCGCCTCGTAAAATTGTTATTATCGTTGCATTGTAACTTTACTTTGCGATTTTTTATAAACCGCACTTTTAAAATAATTATGACTTATTATATTACCGAATATTCGTTCCGAATGCAGCATACGAAGTCAATGCGATTGCGAAGTAGTGTTTCATTCGATTAGGATCAATAACCACCGAATAATATTAATTATTTCATTACAGACGTATGTTCCGTTGAGTGAGTTAATTTGATTTGAACATGTTTATGAACGATAACTCTTCTCATTGAATTGTAACGAGGTCGGACTTGGTCCAAACTTTTGAACGGCGGCTGGTAAATTTCGTTGTAGTGATCACTTCGTAGGACGTGGAACGCTTTGGTTTCAGGTTTATATAGGTTTAAGTTCAGCAGTCAGACCAGCTTCATTGTTTCCACAGCCATGGCTGCTGATGAGGATTAATCGTTTCTTGTTTCACATGTCTGTAAGAGCGCCGGCGCACTGTTTATGTGAAATCCGTAAACATTGGATTCTCGCCGAATTGTAACTGGCCAACGCACGCTGATTCATTCATCTCAGAATTTGAAAAAAATATAATTGTATTTGGTAGTGTTATTCCCGGAATTGAAATCAAGATTGTTATATTAAAGTAAGCGATTGAAGGATTCTTTGTACTTTATGATTTTAACAGTAAGTATAAGTATCATGATAAACATTCTGAAAAACAGACTTGACACAATGTAACATTGTGCAAGGAGTTTCGCCTCGTACAGAAAATTTGCATAAATAATTATATTGCCTCATGAAACCATACATAATTAATCCTCTTGCAGTATTGGTGTGCTGTATGTAATATAGTTGTAAAACTGTTACGTCGTACTGGATAAGTAATGCAGTTATGTGGTTTCCTTTTAACATTTTATCAATGCCTAACAATTTGTTCAGTGTATGTTTGAGTGCTTTTTTACGAGCATGGAATCTAACATTACCTCTTTTATATTAAACCGAACATGGTAACTTCCTACAGATGGGACTTTGCAAAGAATAAAAACACCTGTCTAGGTAGACAGCAGTCATAACGGATCTCAACTCGTCACTTTTCTCCATTTGTTGTTTCGTAAAAACGTGTTGTTCTAAAACATAAGGTTTCATTGTCACATAGCTTCCATGAACTACTACTTCCGCGCGCAAATACATTCCTCGCCTAGACATTGAAACACGATTCGTGTCTTACAAAAATATACCTACTAATACTAGCGCTTGTAGCTGGGTGCTGGTCGAAGGTCGGCTATCGTCCTTGAAAATGAGGGGTTGAATAAAGGGGTCAAACACTCATAAAGAAGTTATGGATAGTGCTATGAAGTAAATAAAGGTGTGCAGGCTGTGATCGGGTGCGGAGTAGCGTGGGGCGTTCAGTGGCCGTGCGCGACGACGTACCGAGGGTCGCCCTTGCTCCGCGCGACGCTCCGTCGCTATTTTCGGTCTCACATTCCTCAAGACTGTTTTTCAATCTAACGTGGAAAGCTAACCGCGTAAGCCGCGTGCGCCTTTGTTTTCGCTTCGGCGGTAATAAACCGAATTGAAATGTTTCTTTCCTACTTATGACGGCGGAAATTGCCATTTGAACTACATTTTCAGTCGGATTTAATAAGTTTCAGTGACGTTGTATTATGGTGGAATATGTGCTCTTGTGTATGTAATCTGTAATGTAAGATGTACAATCTAATTTGTGGTAGCAGTGAAACAGATCAGCCGTATCATAGTGAACTGGTGACTGGGATAATTAAGAATTTGTGAAGTGAATCGAATGTGTCAACAATGGGCCCCACGCGGTTACCACCCACTCCTGAGGAGGAGGAACCCCCACAGGATCTTGGCGCACATCTCGTCGCAAAGACATCGGAGAATAAGACACCTTTATGCGAATTGTAAGATTTCAAAGATATCACGTTATTCAAAGACATTATTTTTCATACTTGAACAATGTAATCTTGTTAAATCCGACAAGTAACATTGCATGATCCTATTATACGTAATGACACTAATGAGCACGGTCATCGCTGACATTCTTAATTGCCTAAGTTTAGACTTAAAGTGTGACCGAACGCTTCCGGGTTCAACCTTGATTTATTTATTTAATGTAGCTAAAGCGACTGCTCTTGTTCTATTATTGGGGTGCTTCTTAACACTTATAGCTGGTGTCACGGGCAGGATGTCTAGAAATGGAACTTGACGAATGATCCCGTATAATACGTGGGAGGGTTTGTAAAATGCTTACCAGAAAAGCTGGATGTGTCACGATTGTAAGAATGGTGTGTAATCGAATAATTGTTGTATGAGTCGTGCAGCCTGTTTACATATTTAATTTGATGAAAGAAAATGTGATGATTGTTGAAACGTCTTTAGATTAGTGTTTTCACCGAGTCGGCGCCGGCGAAGTGGCGCGCAAACTCGCCACAGACGTCACCCGCCTACAGAATCTACAATATACATTTTTGTTGGTGTCACAGGATAAATTACGTGCCCTATTAATATAATCTGCCATCCTAGTGTTTAATTATGTCACGCGCCGTTCACATGTTCACGTTTTCTCTTGAACATAAATCCCATGTGATGACTCTTTGAATCTTCAAAGTTAAGTTCTAAGTAGAATGTTATGTCACAATACAAAAACTCAATTAATAGTCAACGATAGTAGAGCAAAACCTTAAACTATTGAGATGTGAGGTCAAATGTGGATTGATTTTTTCCAATAATTATCTTAATGTATAAGATGCTCCTTCTCGCTTCTCTCGACATGTATCTAACAAAAAAAAAAACTGTTTACGGTTTATTACACTTCCACTGTAAGACCTTTCCGCATGACAAAGAAAATGCTGTTTTACTACACCCATAACTTCCGTCAGGTGATCAATTCCAGATGATTTGCGGCAACGTGCCGAGTGGTATGTCACCGCACGGGCCTCAACACCCGGCTCTTTGTTATTGCAGGTGTTGTCAATGCAGAAACCGACACACAGATGTCACTTTGTCCGCTTGTTACTTTGAATCGTCAACAATTTTTTTACTGAAAATGTTATTCCTTAAACACTACATCAGACTGAGCACTGAACACCCAGTGAAGTTATGATTAAAAATACAATCTTAAAATCCTTCGCGTGCGAATAGCGAAAGCGTTCAGTGCGCTAACAAATGTAAAACTTTTGACTACATTACAGTTTGCTCTATCAGACTGTGCAACACGTAGAAGTGTAAAGAAATATGTAGTTTTTTTATAAAACTGCCGCGACGGCGGCGGCAGTCACGTTAGCGGCGATGGAAACAAGTGATTCAAGATAAGCATAACAGAGTGTTTACGTTAAAATAACTTTATTGCACTTCAATTTTATCATGAAGTGAATTTAAAATGACATCCCTAAAGAAAAATATATTAAGAAAGATATCCACAAAACTTCAGCAATGTAGGTCAGTGATTTGGCTTTTTGCATTTATTTGTTTCTGTACCAGGAAATAGTACATCATATTGGTTTGGATAGTGAAATAATAATATACTCTATTGGAATACAACAATGTTCTTTGAGGTTATGTTTATATAATTGATAGATCCATAACGTTTTTATACCGAGTGACGCTAACACGAGTATAAATAATACGTAACAGAGAAACAACGATACAAGTCGTTGGCTTATATACGTCAATGTTGAAAAATGCGATCGATGGCTAGAGCGTTGCGGCTTCACATCACTATTAAAATAAATGTGGTCTAAATGTTTATTACCGACTTGCTCCGAAAAACCGGCTGCGTCATCACGTGAAAAATATTGGATGCTTTGTGTTGTGCATGTGTTTTGGTAGCGATACCCCAGTAATAGGTATTGTATGCTGGAATTAGGTGAACTAATTTGTCTGAAAACAACGATTTTCGTGCGTTCGGAACACAAATCTTCATCAATGTACCTAAAGTATCCACGGAGGCATAGGTAAGGAATATTTACTTATTTATGCCTCTGTCTGTGCGTTACGGCCTTAGGACAAAGTTTATACGAATTATTAGTTACTAGCTTTCCGCCCACGGCGTTGCCCGCGTGGACTTCGGTTATATTGCGGTATAAAGGAATATTTTTGTTTTCCCTCGGGAATATCAATTTTTCCGGGATAAAAAGTATACTATCATTTAATTCGGAATTCGAACTATACGTCTGCAAAATTTCAAAGCGATCGGTTCAGTAGTTACGGCGTGAAAGCGGAACAAACAAACAAAAAACGCACTGTCCCGTATATAATATTAGTAAGGATTTGTAGTATGGGAATATTGGTAGTCCTAATAAATAAAATAAATTAACAGCCCGTCGTTTTGAAACACCCTTTGGTGGGATATGAAACTTTTTTTTTAACATTTACTTCAATCACAATATAATACAACTTCAATCCTTCCTTCAGATACTTTCCGTATTCACGGTGTTGATAGCCACGAGTGTAATATACTAACGACGCACTTCGGATTTGCACGTATTTAGAATATAATAAAATTGTACTCTATTTTAGAACACAATAAAAACCTTCGTTATTGTACTAATCATGCTCGTTTTTCTTCTGATCTGGATAAATCTAACTTTCCGTGAGTTACAACCAAGCCAAGAGCGGCCGTAACCCATCACGTTGCTTTATTTGACAGATTACTTGGTGAAATATAGGCAGTCTAATTCGCAACACGGGTGCTGTATTGGAAATAGTATAAATGATTATTTACATTTACAAAATAAAAATACGTATATAATCTCCAAGTATAGCAACTAGAGGCGAAGCTAGGGGGTAAGCCTGTAGTACAAGACAAGCCTATGCCAGGCACGTCAACAAATATTGTCAAGGAAATTAAGTACCGTAGGGACTTATTATAGCTCAAATAAGTAAGACAAATAAAAAAAATTAAATAAGCATTGGTTAAGTGACTATTTTTCACTACCGGCTTACCTCCTAGCTTCGCCACTAATAGCGACATAGTTGTACATACATATGAACGTATTAAAGCACCCACAGTCTGTAACAGATTGCGTAGTTACAGCGTAATTGAACAAACATCTACACTATGTACTCTAGTAAAGATCTCAATGACACTGCTGTATTGTAATACTCGTATAATCATTATAAAACAATGCTGCTTAATGCCAAACTGTTCTTTCGACGTAATAATATGTTTTATTACGTCAAAATAACATTACCGTCTGTATTTCTTCTTACACGGTTTAAATGCGAATTGGTTGATATTTAGGAGAGCGACTTAACTAGTTTTTACCAATACGATAGGGGCCCATGTACCTCTACTACCCAATGATGTCTCGAAGTTATCTAACAATCTATACCTAACTAAGTAAATATTACAGACGAGAATTAATGTACGTCTAAAAAAATGTCTACAACTTAAGTATATTAGTCTCAGGAAAAGGCTTAGTCTCTCTGTCCATCCACGCTTGTCCATCCGTCTTTGTCGTGCTTCACCAGCTCATCAGCAGCAACACCACATACAGGGCCAACCCCACACTCGTCGCACCCACACTGTTGTTTGATTGGCCCAGTGCTACTACATAATACTTATCAATATTGAGCAGCGGTAGAGCCTTGAGGAGGCGTCACATCCCGCACGCGCCCTCGCGTAATACATACGTACTACCTTTTCCTTCAAAGATATTTTTATCTTGGGGGTATTCTTTACTCGACACACAAATAAGATATACTTAAGAAAACACGACTATGTTGTTTCTTGCAAGAACATCACCGATCTGGTCGATGTATTTTCTTTGGCGACTTCTTTTCACTCTGCTTCTCTAAATCTCTTTCGTTAATCTACATGCATCCATCTTCTCCATATGCTTAATAATATCAACAGCGAAGCATTCCCTTTCCACCTTGGACACTACCTCTTTCAAATTAATACTGCATATAAAAGAATAGCGTCTGTGGTCCAGTTGGTCGGATACTTGACTTGTAACCGGGATGTCGCGGGTTCGAGTCCGGCTACTGGGCGTGTAGCAATGGGACTCTTTTTCAGAGCCTATGTACGCAACGCAACGCTTGTACGGTGAAGGACAACATCGTGATGAAACCCGCACACAAGGTGTGTGAACCCTATAACGGCGATGGGCTCACCCCCTGTCACGTTGGGTTAAATACGCTTGGTGAACCGTGGGCATTTGCTTTAGCAAGTGCCTCTGCCTACCACGCTTTGGGATTAAAAAGCGTGAAGTGTATTTTTTTTTATAAAAGAAAAGTACCCCGAGTAATGGTTATAGAATCATTGTTAGGCTTATCGAAATGAAATCTGGATCAAAATCAATCAAATTGGGAAAATATTTTTTATTCATCTCCATACAAAATAGACAAGAGACGTATGCTTATGAGGATGACATTTTGTATGGGGATGGTTTTTTTTTACACGCAGTAAGTACAATCTGTGGCCTGTTGTGTTAATTTTGTTCCAGTATGAATTTCGGTATAAAATGTATGTTCTCTAACATATCGCAAATTTCGCATTTGTAACTTTAGTAGGATTACTAGTTCTTCGATTAGTCCCATCATATCGCACGCGTAAAATACAATAAAAATAGGTAAATAGGTCTTATCGGAATATTTTACTTGTATGGTATATTCTTTTTGTTCCCGGACAACAAAAACCTTGACTGTAATGAGTTACACCGTCAAGGTATTTTGAATTGAATAAGAATATGTTTTATTTTAACATAGCAAAAATTCACGAGATCCCGTAAGTGGATATATAATATTATATATAGTAATCATTATACAAGCAGTCATGTAAAAACATATAAACACGTACAATGCGAAACAGATAAAGCTACTTGACGTACGAAAGCTAGGATTTAAATAATATTGGTTTCGAAGCGTTATATTAATTTAACATCCAAATCCGTACTAAATATATAGTCTAAATATACATATATATATATAAATTGAATTACATACATAAAAGGAGTGATACCAGCTGCATTTCTTCCAAGACGACCTAATGTATTTCGGGGTGCAGAAGGATATTTTGACCGATAGGCTAGCTACCACTACCTTTCTAATTTCAACCCGAAATAGCAGGCTGGAATGTACCATGTTTTTGAAGTTCTTTCTGCGGTCAAGGACGTATGTAAAAAAAAAACTACACGTATGTACGTACAGTTACAAAATTGAAATTGTGAAGTAAACAAAAATCATTCGTGGTGTGTATTGTACGCCGCTAAGGATTTGTTCCGTCTGTGATTATGATAAATACACTCAACGAATATACATTATCGTCTAATTGATTTAAGTCGTAATATTGGAAGTCCATTCCGTTAGCAATGTAAAATATACCACTAGAAGACGGATTAATTCCAGTAAACCGAGTAGTATTTTTTTTATTTTGAATTATTTTATAGTTACCGTTATGATGTTGAGCCCGTATTCCGAAACTGCACTAGAGCAAAGACCTATAACAATAAACTATTATTCTATTTTAATCGTGGCTGAGTTAGAGATCTAGTCTCTACTAAAGACAAGTCTAGTCGTTTTTAAGTTTATTTATTACAAACATCCGAGTTTATAAGACAGGGCCGACGCTTTTAAAATGCGGTTCATATTTCCGTAACCATTCAACGCTATTGACGCCTGGCGCCTTAAACCCCATTATTGTTGCGTTCTGACGCAGCGACAAGGCAATGAAGCCGTAATTTTTTTCAATGATAGATTCTAAGACAGCTTTTCCCTTTACACGCAGTAAGTCAACCAATCCACGCTATGAGCGATGTCAGGTGTATTAACCCCTAATGTTGTTGTGTCAGGGTGCTGGGCCCCACGGCGGTGCTGCAGCTAGCGGAGCGCGACGAGCCGCCGCCGTCCAACACGCGGCCGCTCTATTCGCTCGCCATGCGCGGCGCCGTCATCTGCTTCTCCGGTTTCCGGAAGAAGGAGGAGCTCGTAAGTACCTAGGCTATGGCAATGAAATGTCCCGTGTGAAGGCAAAATAGTCACTCAAACATCAGTCGGCCAAGAAAATGTCTACCATCCTAAAGTCGGAGCACACATTACTGGTTTTAGAATTTAAGGATAATTTCTTACTGTCACAAGTCTAACTTATCCGTATTTTAGTCACGCAGTAATGTATTATCAAAACTATACACCATTTTCTTTTCCTTCTCTATTTTTTAACTCGATCACCTGTGAAGGTTTATTTCTTCGGAATCAGTGGCGTTTCTGCTTCCACAAGATATTAAGTGTCAACTTCGTGACTCGCCATTTAGGTCATAGGCTCGATAAGACATAGTACATTACATTAGCCTTGAACTTATGAGTTATTTCTGAGCAAAAAATGCATGGAATGAAAAATAGTGGTCCTGGTTTTACGAGTCATATACTCGTAAAACCCACCGTCCTACTATTATGGTGTTTAATATGTTGGTAAATACTTTCTTGGCAAACAAATCTGATACGAAAATTAAATATGTACATGGGGCACACTGAAAGTTTTGCACTTCTGACTTTTTGTAAGTGTTTGAATTTCGAATCGGATATTTTTTCAAACACTGAACCTTGATTGTAAATAGAAAAAAAATTGTCGGCAAATCATCTGTCATTTGTTTTTTATGACACATTAAAGTTTGCATCTACAGTGAAAATGGAGCTAACGCGAAGAGATTTCAGAGTTATGATTTTTTACGATTTTAAAAGGGCTTTTTCTCCGCAAGATTGTGTTGTTCGTTTTCAAAATGCTTTTGGGAAGGAAGTACCTCATTTGAGCACTGTAAGGCGATGGTACGCTGAATTTGGACGTGGACGGGTTTCTCTGAATGACGAAGTTCGTGAAGGCCGGCCTACAACAGCTATTACTGAGGAAAACGTTGGCACTGTGAATATGACCACGGACATTCTAATGCTGTTTATGACATCGTCACAGGAGACAAAACCTGGATTTATTGTTTTGAACCCGAAAAATAACAGCAGTCTTGCGAATGGGTGTTCGAAAGTGAGAATAGGCCTCCAAAAGTGAGGCAGAGAGCAAAAAAATTATTGCGTTTTTTTTTCTCCCGCTCGGGTCCCATTTGCACAATCCCGTTTGAAGACCAAAGAAGCGTTAATGCTGAGTGGTATACCACCATTTGTTTGCCGACGGTGCTGGAAAAGGTTCGAGGAAAATGTCCCCGAAGCCGCGTCCCCTTACAACACGACAACGCTTCTTCACACACGGCGAACAAAACAAAACAATTTTTGGCTTCCGAAAAAGTACAGATCGTGACCCATCCTGCACATAGCGCAGACCTTACACCTTGCGATTTCTTTCCTTTTCCAAAAATTAAGGATCTGATGAGGGGTTTCACATTTACAAGATCAGAAGAGGCAGTAGTGGCCTTTAATGAGCATGTGCAAAACATGGCATCAGACGAGTGGTCCTCATGTTTTGAAAAATGGTTCAAGCGCATGAAAGTGTTTAAAATGTAAGGGGGAATACCGGAAAAAGAATTAAAAAAAAATGTTGTTTGCAAGTTGTTTTTTTTTTTTCAAAGTTAAGCAAAACTTTCAGTGCACCTTACATATACTGCCTCATACGGTTCATGATCTGTAGCATGTCTTGCCAGACGTGAGCCGTATTTCTTTAGTGTAAAGCATACCTACTTTTTTGATGTATTATTGCTACGTGAAATAATCCTGTCATAAATGTTTATATCGTTCCGATTTACTGACTATATGAGAATATCATTTACAGCGAAGTCATAGGTCCAGATTTATTATTTCCGTACATACGTACGTACCAACATCTTCGTTGTATGGAGATGATTTATTCGGTACATGACCAGTGTATTAGTACGTCGCTATTGTGCCGAATAAATCTTCAATGTGATGATTACAGAATTTGTCGTCCCGGTGAAATACACTCGTGCGCAAAAAAATCGGGTCACACATAATTTCGTGTACAAAACACAATAAATAGGCCCTAGTTGATGTTAAAAGTTCATCCAATTTTTTTTTTTAATAAAATGGACTATCTGACATAGTCGTACTAATCGACGGTTCAGATAGGACGTATTACCTAGTCGATATCTCGCAATCGAGGAGAGGTAACCGAGTTAAAGAAACTGTTTTAAAAAGACAATAAAATTGCCATGAAATATTGTTGTTTTTTATTCAATAACGACTTTCAGAATTACATAATTTATTGAAGTTTTATGCATTTCCCGGAATTGTTGTTCACGAGTGCTAATATACACTACATAGCAACAAAAACCGACGTGGTTTCTTTTGGTCTCGGATACATATTTTTCACTTGTCTACGTAATCATAAAAATTGTGTGATAATATTGTGTAGCGTCGACTGCTACAAAAATGTTCTAATTTTAATAACTCGACAGGTTTATAATAATCTTTTTCACTAATAGGTCTCTGGTTATAACTATAAACATTGTTTACCTAAAATTATACATGTGTTGTTATCTACGAGTTAATAATGTGTTAGGATTTATAGTGTGTCGCTTATAAAACAAATGTGTGTTTATTTGTAAAATGAGGACTTATTTTTCTGATTTATTTACCACATACTTTTTAATGATTCTATACGGTATGAACGATACGAACTAGTAAATTCGTATCGTTTATACTTGACTATTATGTAAAAATGCTTCAGTAATTAAGAAGTCGCCTAAGTAAATGTAATTCGCCAAGAGATACCCGGTTCGATTCTCCCATCTAGGGCGTGTACCAATAGAAAAATAGAATACCAATAGAATATTTCTATGTATGCATTGATACACGCAGCTTTTATGCAAAAACGTTGTGAGGAAACATGCGTACCAGATGTAGCGGCGAAAGCTTTAACATCTGTCATCTTGTGTCCCCTTTGATGTTGTGATAGGTACGCCTTCACAACCCTTCGGATAAGATTCATAATCTAAGATTAACTCTGCTTTGTCAACGTTTTGCTTAGAAGCTGACATAAGTAAGACAAAGCTGTAGGGAGTTCTATCGATAGAATGTAGTATACTCGTAGTGTACACGTATATAAGAGCGTCTGTGGTCTAGTTGGTCGGATACTTGACTTGTAACCGGGAGGTCCCGGGTTCGAGTCCGGCTACTGGACGTGTACCAATGGGACTCTTTTTCAGAGCCTATGTACGCAACGCTCGTACGGTGAAGGACAACATCGTGATGAAACCCGCACACCACAAGGTGTGTGAACCCTATAACGGCGATGGGCTCACCCCCTGTCACGTTGGGTTAAATACGCTTGGTGAACCGTGGGTACTTGCTTTAGCAAGTGCCTCTGCCTACCCCTCTTTGGGATTAAAGGCGTGAAGTGTATTTATTTATTTTTTACACGTATATGAGAGAGAGAACTCGACGCCAATTCTGTTCTTTGTTAAATGTAATGTGCTTTGTATAAATAAACTATTTTTCGTTTCATTTCAAGTGATTTTCGCCAATATCGAAATCCCTGGATCAAATTCCCTAGTATAGCATGCGGAGAAACTAATTTTTATTACTGACGAAAACTAATTTCGAAAAAGATGCGGCTACATTATATGGTAAGTATTCCTAAATATCCCATTTCACACTCAGACGTACCTGATAACGCTGATCCACTACATGGGCGGGTCGATACGCAAAGACATGTCTTCAAAAGTGACACACCTCATCGCGGCGGCGGCCACCGGTGACAAGTACCGGTACGCGTCGGGTTTCGGGCTACCGGTACTTGCGCGCTCGTGGGTCGACGCATGCTGGGACCGTCGCGACGACCCGGCCTGCCTCGCCACCGATCAGGAAATTATTGTGAGTTTCACATACATATTTTTTAAACTTAATATACCTCTATATAGACTTAATACCAGCTAACTAGTCAGGTAGATAAAGCTTTGAACCTTGGGGCTAGCCTTCATCTACGATCCTAAAAAATAGTTAAACGAAATAAAGTATAGAAATAAGAGGAAAATATGTGTGCACTGCATAGAAATGCTTACATTTGATTTTGACATCCCTAATATGCATATAAATGGACATTACAGCCAGACAGCATTACTACTAACGAAGTACAATTTGCCTTGATCCAAGAATTTGTACATGATCGAATGTGCCATTCATTAACCTATGACAACATAGGAAACGAGCCTTACCTAGTGGGTTAGATAAAACTTTGAGCCGTGGGGCTAGCCTTCTGTCTTTGATCCTATAAAGTAGTTAAACAAAATAAAGTAAAAGATATAGAAATAAGAGGAAAATATATGTGCAGTGCATTGAAAAGCATACATTTTATTTTGACATCGTTAGTCTAAATAGAAAGAGCAGCATTACTACAATTTGCCTTGATCCAAGAATTTGGCCAATTTGGACATGATCGAATGTTCTATTCATTAACCTAGGACAACATACGAAAGAGGCCTTAGTCGCACCGTTCCTAGCGGTCTACATGTAATTACAATGTAGGTCAGCTAGCGGTTAGCGGCCCATCATCAATGTATTAATGAATTAACACTTAAAAGGAAGTGGATACGTGTGATGAATATCCGACGCTCTTTATTATGTACTCTGCGAAACAAAGCATTGTTTGAGTTCAATTTAATTAAGTTTAAATTAATTAAATAAAAAAACGATTTAATTAATTTAAACTTACTGCAAACGGAAAATAATTTCATTGTTCGGAAAAGCGTGAAGTCGTGATATCGATTATTGCAAATATGCCTATTAACAGACATTTGTAATGGTATGGTAATTATGAGTAAAATACTATCAATAAAAGTTGAACTATTTTCTGTTTTATTACGATTTTGAATGTATAAAATATAGGGTTTTTAGGTATTTAAACTATAATTTAACATTGCTGATTAGATACTCATAATATCGCCTTATGTATACATGTACATACGTTATATAAATATATAACAACTTCAAATAAGACAAACACCGCAAGGAAAATTTCTAATTGCTTGTGTCGTAGTAATTCACTGATAAAGCCGCCGCATCTCAATAAATTATTAATCTTAATGTAAACAGATTTAATTGATTTAATATCATAAGAAGCTGCAGAGCCGATATCGGACGCAGACTTCGCTCAACCTTTGCCTTAAAAACTTGGGAATTATTGCCACTTGATAAACTACTCAACTGCGACATGCAACCGAACGAATTCAATATTCATCATTACTTACTTGTGTATCTCAGTGCAAATAAACTGTGTCATTGGATATATTTGACTTGAATGTTTATATTGTTTTTGGATGCTGCGGTGTGATTGTTTTAGTTGTTTGAGTGTGGCCGTTTGTATTGTAGAAGGAGCACAAGTTGAAGGTGTTCGCGGGCTCCCGCGTGTGCTTCATGGGCTTCCCGGAGGACGAGACGCAGCACATGGCGGAGGTGCTCGCCAGCAACGGCGGCTCCGTCTGCGCCTTCGACGACTCCAACTGCACGCATGTGGTCAGTAATACTTTCTACTTATACTACAACACCCACACACACACATTCTATACGAACAACATCAAACGCCTTGGTTCATATAGAGTAGGCAGGTATCGATGACAGAAATTATGATTTACAAGGCAAATATAACGCTGAAAACTGTTGGAAATTCATACACTTTACGACCCGAACGTGGCAAGTTAACAGTGCAAACAAAACAACTGTAAATGTGTGACAAATTGTTTAGCGCGTTCTGTCGCATTTGCATATCGCGTCCTTTGTATAAACACATGTAATAAATACTCTGAAATGAGAATCTTTTTCGTTTTAAACATTTTGTAGGTAGGCGGCTACATCAGTAGGATAATATCATAGTTTATCATTTGATACTGGCGAGTGAGTTCACGTGTCGGCGACGCTAGTGCGACACTGTCGTAGCGCACTGGTCACGTGGTACGTCACCCGTGAACTTTACTTGACTCCACGATCGCCACGCAATGTAGGCGAATCAATGCTAACAACTCACTCGGCAATGATTCCTTTTCTGAGAAACTGCTTGTACTATTGGAACATTGCCTAAAATAATAATGTTTCAGAGATATGTCTCTTTTGTCCATTAGCCCCAGAAATTACTTGAGATCTTTTGGAAAAAATTAGCGCCAATTAGTGTAATGACCGTTTTAACTTTCTTAAAATCATAATAAATATGATATATTGTAATTTTAAACAACAATTTATATTTAAGACTTGCATGTTATTAGCACTAATGGGGGACAATCGCACTACTCTTACACACACCAAGTAGATTGTAGGCACCTACGTTAGAGTATATTCTTCTTAGTACACATCTGTCTTCTCCAGTTAAGATTACTGCACATTTTGTATTATGCTAAAATATTCAAGGTCAGTTTCTGTTAGTTATTGAATTTGCATACAAATAAGACATTGCCTCCGGTTGTGTCAATTCAATGTCAACAGCCGTCGACGTTACGTAAACACTGGCGTGGATGTATGCTCACTTCTTGGTTCTGTTTCGCCATTTAGGTGTTTTGTTTTTTTTTTATTTTTCAAACACTCGCTAGTCGTAGTGAAAAGTAGATGGTTGGCGTAGTCCGCGGCACCACATCCTGTGTCCCTATCCGCACGGCGTAAAGTCAACCCATTGTTGTTTCATTTTTTTGTATGTTTATGTATTGTAACTTATTTGTTCGTTGCTTTTGTCTCGTGACATTTATGTCCCAAATTCTTCAGGGGTACTTTCTTCATTCTCTAAGACATTTTATGGGTTTATCTCTCACATCTTGTTTCTAAACACCACGTTTATGTTTCACGTGTAAAATCACTGTCACACCACGTTTTAGTTTTAACAATAAATTAAAATCACACTGGACTAATCTTTGGCGATAATGTCTAGTTACATTACTAATAATCGTTTTAAAGATAAATTGTTGGACATCTTATGGGCAAATAATATTCATATTATCTTCGACATGATAAGACAGGATAATAGAGATTTCACATAACTACTACATACCTACATCCAAGATGAATACATTCATTATAATTGAATGTACCTAGTCGCTTAACTGTGTCTAATGCTTAATCACGTTAAAGTTATATCTTATGCATGTTTATATCGGAATGGCTTCATTACATCATTGCGTGGTGTGTTTCGCACATGTTTCAGGTAATGGCCAATGGGGAGACTTTCGGTCGTTCCCTCATCCTGTCCCCCCACCAGAGTCCCCCTCCCAACGGGCCCGTGGCCCCGTCCCGCGCCACCCCCACCCGCTCCCAGTCCACTCCCAAGACCTCGCTTTACCGTAGACTGTCAGCTCGGCTGTCAGGCCGGCGCAGCAGCCCCACCAAACACGCTCACACTGACCCCTGTGAAGTACGATTACAACAAGCCAAAGATGCCCTCGCCAACAACTCCGCAACTGACCAAGTTGACTCCAGTATTAGCCAATTGGCAAAAACGTTCCATTGTGATCTCTCAACCGACAAAAAGTCCCCCCCGCTCGAATACGAAGATCTATTTCAGCTTAGATCATGCGTCAAAGAAAACAAAGACCCACTGCAACAGTATTATAGCATTACTCGTTTCGGCGCTAAGGAAAAAAGAGAAGTTTTTAGAAATAAATCTATGAATGTTTTTAATTTAGTTGATTGCCTAAATGAGGCAGGTTCTTTACACTCTTCGTTGACAAAAAGTTTATGCGATCTGGACACCAAAGAGGAGCCAGGTCTTTTGTTGCCTACTTCTAAAGGAAGTAAAGACTTGCAACAGTCCACGACTACTATTTCTTCTGGTAAGAAAAGAAGTCGAAACTCGACCGATTCCAGCTTTCAAGTAAGCCTTATCGATGCTAACATTTCACCTGATAAATGCGAAGAAAGTAATTGGAAATCAATAAAAAGGCTTAAAATAAAAGACTCCTTTAAATTTAAAACCAAGCCAAATATATTCAAGCGGACTAAAAAGGAGTCTTTATCGAAAGCTGCCGGGGACATAACGGTAGAGCCAATGAGCCCCGAGAGCGCGAAGCCGACCGACCCAGCCGGGGAGTTCGTGGCTTCCACCTCCTCTCCCATAAGAGAGGATGACAATATATCAATTTGCTCAATGAACACAAGCAAGCAGTCTGGTTTCTTTGACATTTCATTCGCCTCCATTCGTAATTCGAAAACAGTGAAATCCGCGTCCAAGCTCAGAAGGAGCGTCAAATCATTTACGGCTTCGTTCCGTAGCGAAAGAAAAAAGAAGTACGAGAAGCGCGCAGAGCGTAACACAGTGGAAGTGGATCCGAGGCACTTGCCGGATCTCAGTAATGCTTCGACGCCAAAGCGGGGGGTGAACGATATAAAGTTTGACGTGTCGCCACTGCAAGTGGACACGGTGGACAGTACGGAGTTGTCGCGGGATGAGCGAGACGAGAGAGAGGAGCGAGACGAGAGGGACGTGGACGAGCCGGACGAGTCGGTGTTCAAGACGCCGCAGAGCGTGTGGGTGGGGCGCCGGCGAGCCGACTGCCGCCCGCCGCGCGCCGCCGCCGCGCCTCCGCCACCCGACCTGCCGGTACTAACACCATTTATACCACATAATAGACTTAACTCCTCACGTAGCTCTTCTACTACCTACTGCATGCTCATGAGACGAAGTTACATCGCGAAATAAAGGTTATCGATTTGCACAACGCCTCTTATATACAGTAGCGAAATTGTCGGGTGTCGGTAGGAATCATACGTAGAGTAGTGCCGCGACCGGGCGATCGGAGTCGTTTAATTTCTGTATGTCATATAGGTGGTGGACGAGCACAGCACGGGCACGGCGCCCGACTGCCTGCAGCAGGTTCACGTCGTCAAAGCCGAGTGGTTTTGGGCCTCCGTGCAGAATGAAGAGGCACAGGACGAGAGGGATTACCTGTTCAGAGACGTAAGTATTACCAATTTCATATTTATTCGATTTTGATTAGAATTTCTTTGAAATTGAAATGACTGTGCCGATGTCGAGGAGTATGACAATGTGTTCTATACGCGTGCGCAGTACCTGGAGGAGGTGTCCCGGCGGTCGTCGGCGGGCGGCGCGGGCGCGGCGGGGGCGGGGGCGGGCGGCGCGGCGGGCGGCGAGGAGGCGGCGCCGTCCCCCGCGCACGTGCAGAGGCTGCGCAAGCGCAAGCTGCGCTGCGGGGACGCCGCGCTGCACAAGCGCCGCTCCTCCGTGGGCGACGCCGTGCTGCTGTCGCTGTCCGGGAACCTGCTCGACTGCACGCCCTCGCCCGATGGCAAGCAGCTGCTGGAGGGCAAGTCACACTCTCTACCTACCCTTCACACACTAATTACGGCTTTCAGTCCGGGCTGCGTACGCGCGACGTTGGATCCAACGTTTCGCTCGTACGCCTTTTTTTTCGAAAGCGGCTGTCTGTCTGCGGCTGTGGTCACCCTTGGACGTAGTAGCTCACGCTGTTCCGGGGGCCCCGGCAATAGCGCGGGAGCGGTCACCGTGGGGCTTTAGTGGGTGCGAGTCCCACATAACCCCGCCGTTGTCCTCGTTAGCGGTTGGGTATCGATAACGGATTTCCCCACGATAAAAAATAGGGCATGGAATGATGGAGGATTCATGTACCCTTCACTAGACCATGGATGTAAACTCATGAAGTATACAAATAATCCATTTGACATACTGAATTAACGGATACACAGATATTGTGTTTAATTCAAATTACAATAATTTATGCGGGAAATATTTTTCTAATCTCAATAAGCGTGAAATATAATGTACATTATTCAACGTGTAATTGGAATCTGTCTCTACTCTCAAATAAACCTTATCATTCAGACAACATTTTACCACACAAATCTTATAATGTCCCTTTACTATTGAACATCTCATATGTGGTGTTAAAAATGCAAATTACAACCATTTACAGAATCGGAAGTCCCCGACAATGTGGTGCGGAAGTTGATGTCCCCTCGGCAACAAGTCTTCATGGAGTTGCTACAGACTGAATCTAATTACGTCGGCATTTTGCACACCATAGTCACAGTACGTATTTATAAAATTATTATTTAATATACCGTTATAACCGTACATTCTACATTTGGCGACTAAAATTTACTAGGTACATTGCACGTCTACATTTGCGCATATATTATATGTAACCAAATATATAAAAGGATTGATCGATTGACGGGAAATTATGAAACATGTTTATTAGAAACTCATAGGCAAAACTTCCTTTTATAAAGACGTTAATTTTCTTTAACAAAGTGGTCTACGAAGAAAATTTATAACATTATGGGTATAGACGAGAAACGCCATTTTTTCTATTACATAAATCTCTTAACTGTTACATTACGTTTCAGTTGTTCAAACAACCTCTGGAAGAGATAACGGAAGACGAGATAAGTAACGGAAAGAACCAATCGCTCCTCAATAATACAGAGTTGAAAATCATCTTTGGAAACCTGCCGCCTATCTATGAGTTGCACCAGTGAGTATGCCTTTTATTTGTTCACTGAAATAGAAATACCTATAACCAATCCCAAATGTCAGAACGATGCGTTAGTTATGGTTATGTGTTAGCTAGCACATACTGTCGTATTTATACTATACTAACTTGTACAGTTTGGTGTGAAACAAGAAACGGAGTGTTACTGACTCCGTTTCTTTTTTTCGACCCCTTGCTAATTTTGAGATAAATATAGTTTATAATTCATCTCTTCTAGCTTAGTCCTTAGCTTCTCAACAGTGACATTTTTTTTTCAAATCAAACAAACTACTCTGTATAATATCAGTATAAAGTAGTAGTAAAGTCTATATATCGTCAAAATCAGTTTAAGTAGAATTTGGTTTGGTGACTCAATGCAAGTGTTAATCCCAAAGAAGAACCGACAGAGTTGTCCTTCTTTGGCATTAAACATCTGTGTGTGTATATTTGATTTTTAAAGTTTTACTATTGTCAACGCACGAAACAAACACATGTTTCATGCTTACGAAATCTAATGTAGTAATATGATATGACATGTGTTGTATGTGTATTAATTGTACTTGCACAATGCGCTGAAATAATCTCGTCTCGGCGTGTTTACAGCACCGCGCCATTGTACACATACATCGGCCGTGTTATACTCAATGTGATGAGTGCATCAAAAATAAATCAGCTCTGAGGACGTTGATGCATTAATGTAGATAAGATATCGTAGTGATTTGTTTTTTTAAGAAAAGCTTTTTGTATATCCTTATTATGACTGAGAATGAACATGGATGGCATTATTACCATCCATGTTAATACTAGTTTTCTTACTATTTACAGTGAATTTTATAATCGCGAAACACGTGTTTTATTAATTTTATTTTTGACATAATATCTAAGCATCGACAATTATAGTGAGACTGATATGTAAAAAATGTTGTCTCAATATTATCATTACCATGGTTAGTAATAGTAGTAGAGAGACACACCCGCTTTGTTAATAAGTCATTGCTTCCAAAATAAAAGTAAATAAACGTAGAGTTAAATCTAACGGTCGATTCAAACGACCCCATTTACTTGTTTCTAGCATACGTTAAAATTGTGACTGGAAATTTGTTGCATCGTGTTAATTATAATATTATGCTAATTGGATAATTCATTTGCTTCCTATTATTTCTCTCGAACATGTCATCAATGGAGTCATCCAAATTGACCTTAATTTAAGTCTTGCTTACGATGATTCGTTTCATATGTTAATCGTTTAGTATGTTAACCGCCGGCATTGCGGCGCAAAAATCAAAGATAATAATATTTAGTTTTCTTTCTTTGTTGTTGGACGTTTGGACCTAGTAACATGATTCTATCGTGGTCACGAGCTGATATTTAAAATTGCATATCTGTTCAGGTGCATGTTAAAGGTGGTGTTCCGACACTGTTACAGCCCTACAAGGATATTTTCTTATCGGCTCCCAATTGAAGCCAATCGGATTTTCTTTTGATGTAAAATGTTCTATATTAACACACTGTACATTCATAAACAATGTCCCTAAAACAAAACCAAGAAAGGCAGAAATACAGTAGTAGCAATAAATTGCATTTAATGTTCTGCACTCACGCGCAATAAGAGCACTGTACATAATTATATCGTGGTCACGAGAGCGGATATTAGAAAATAGTTTAAACTTTTAACTAGCAATGTCTTTACACAGAGTCGTTTGGAGTATTCTGGGCACAGATTCCGAACATATGTCCCTATGTAGGTTGTGTAGTAATTTGGCGATGAAAAGGTTATATGGTCATGTATTTTCAGGCGTATGTTGGAGGAACTCCGGTTCGCGGCGGCGACGTGGAGCGAGGAGGTGAGCATCGGCCGGCTCATGCTGCGCTACACGCCCGACATGGTGAAGGCGTATCCGCCCTTCGTCAACTTCTTCGAGAACACCAAGGAGATGTTGCAGCAGTGCGACCGGGAGAACCCTAGGTCTGTGTTTCTGTTCTACGTTTATTATGTGTATACTGTCTTTGGCTATTTGATTTAATTAATGTGTTGTGTTTTGGATTTTAGTCCAGCCAAAACTTCTTATTCCAATTGTGTATTGATGTATAATTGATTAAAATCTGTTATGAGTAACTAATAATAAATAAATTAATAAATTATACTGTACGTTCGGATAATACCAGGCACTTTTTCACCAACAGACCAAAACTAAATTAAAGACTGGGTTAGATCATAATATATTGTAAATTGAAAATTTTAGTACAAAGATAGTGTGGAAGTACAGAAAACTTGATTGGTTACAGTGAGTTAATCCTAAGACACCTTAAACTGAATAAAAACTAGAGCCCTCAAGTACCATCCAAACTCATATATCTTCAATTCATCTACTCGTTTTTTTATAATTTTTTTTGTGATAGTAAATGGTAATAATAAGATATATTTTCCCTTTTTTCGTAGATTTCACGCCTTCCTAAAAATCTGTCAATCGAAACCAGAATGCGGGAGACAAAGTTTACAAGAATTACTAATAAGGCCAGTACAGCGATTACCCAGCATTAGTTTATTACTTGATGGTAAGTGTACTTTTTGATATTTTGTATTGAATACCAACTAATTAAATGCCCGTGGTTGTACCTAGGTTGCTGCCACATATGGGAAACTCATGAATATCTTTTTGCTGTTCAAATCTCATTAAATTTAATCAAGTGGGTGTTGAGTTATATTTTCTTAACCTTCACGAAACTACTACAGATAAGGAGTGTAATCTAATAGTAGATTTCAATTAATTAATCGATTTTATCCTGAAATACCAATGCCAAAGCAAAAAGCATGTAAGGAAGTAGTACCACAAAAGTAGTATTACTTATACTAAATGTAAGTTTGAATTGTATGGCCAGACATCCTGAAGCACACGCACAAGAGCAACCCGGACCACGGCGCGCTGGGCTCGGCGCTGGCGGGGCTGCGCGAGGTCATGTCACACATCAACGAGGACAAGCGCAAGACTGAGGGCCAGCTGCAGATGTTCGACATATACAACGACATCGACCAGTGTCCGGTGAGACTTCGTTACACACACACACACACACACACACACACGCCACTCGCTCACTCGCTCAATCCACGTTACATACGACTATTACTTTTCTTTATTAGGTGGTAAGATATCCGTTTTCTGTAGTAAATCATATTTGGAAATGTTATAAGCATTATGGAGAAGTTACAGAGATCTCATTTATTATTATTGATTACGTGTGTTTTATGAACAAGGCACGTGTCTTTCACCACATAGGTATAGTTAATTTATTAGTCTTCTGTTTGCGCTGTTTGCTCTTCATCACAACTCATGAACGTATCAAACAATGTTGAAAATGTGAATGTCAGGCGCACCTGGTGTCGTCGCACCGCTCCTTCGTGTCGCGCTGCGAGGTGGTGGAGCTCAGCAAGGAGCTGTCGGGCCGCGGAGACCATCTCGTGCTCTTCCTCTTCACCGACACCATGGAGGTCTGCAAGCGACGATCTAAGGTAGGCTCTCTTTGCTCGATAATAATGTAACGTTCTGCTAGCTCTACTGCTACTTACCGACTGATCATTTACTTTCTTAGCGCAATAGGAGTACATCTGTATATCAGTGGCGTGCACACCATATAGGCAAAAGGACACTGCCTACCTTAGTATGTTGGTTACCCGACCTAATAATAGAGTTATTGCTAGATCTATTTTGTTTTACTCACGACATAGGCTAACGAAGGTCCTGTGTTTTGTGGGTGAATAGATAGGTATATGTATCGAAAAGACAAGCTACCTATACATGAGTGACAGTCAATTCTTGGGGATTACTGCCTACCTTGTCGTAAAAGCTAGTGGACGCCACTGCTGTATATGAATGTGTATCTCGGAGTAAAAGAATCACTAAATCAATAATAATAACTACGAAAAAATATTTTTGTGTATCCATTTTTAAACGAATGGACCCAGATCGATGGGCGAAACCGTGACGCCGACCCAGGCAGAGATAGCGGGACGACTTGAATCGACAGGGGTGAAGGAGGCGACATCTACCGGGGTGGCAGGAGGTGGCCCATAACAGTTAGGAGTGGAAGTCCTGGTGGGGAGGCCTTTGCCCAGCAGTGGGGAACAAACCAGGCTAAATAATAAAAATCCATTTTTAAGATTAATTAATCCATAGCAACTATAGTTTTTTCTTAGTAGATCTATGGTCAGTTGGACCAAAAATTACCACCACCTCCCAAAGAATCCACCCCAGGTTGGATCTTCGGAAGAATCCTGTTTGAAAATTCACTTAGAATGAATGAGTGAATTTGTTTTCCAAGTATCGATTATTTATAGCATACACAAGCCGAAATATTAAAAACCTCAACAATAATAAAAATCGATTAAATTAATATGTCTCGTATTTTCAGGCATTTAACAGTAAAAGTCCGACGAACGGCACGGGCACGATGCGGCTGGGTTCGAGCAAGCCGTACCGGCACATATCACTGATGCCGCTCAGCACGGTCAAGCGTGTCGTTGACATTAGAGAGTCTGAAGGTAAGAAAGTAAAACATTCAGCAACCTAACCTTGCTCCGTTAGGTCGGTGTTACACCGCGATAACCTTCATTATTGTATTAACGTTGGAACGTATTTGTAACTTATACTTTTGCTACTGTAGTCGGTTTATGAGATTTTCTAATGCTTTAGTAACTTGAGTGTGTATAAAATATGTAGTTTTAATATTCAATGAACGCTGAAGTTTATTCCTAGTAATAAGTACTCTGTGTAGCAAGTATAATACCAATTAATTAAATAAAAATCTCTTACGATAATCTGTTCTGTCGTTTACGAGTTATTAAGCAATGCAATCGTTAAGTAATTCCGTCCATCTTTGGTTATAACTAAAATACAATGTGACATATTTCTTCTGATTTACTATTAAATCTCCAGAAAAGAGGTTGAAATTTATTTATACTACGCTTCAAAATTAGAGACTTCAATATGACTGACCGGATAAGTCCCCTTGCAAATACATAAACATATATTTGTCAAATTTTCATTTGCATAAACGAGCTAGTCTAGTCTGTCTTCAACTTTACTGGTGCGATCAAAACTCGCGATATAAACAGTATGTTTGCCAATAAAGATAAGATTTCGTCTGTGCACCGGCTGAACAGCCTTGGCGAGATTAATACAGTTAGCACTTTCTCTTGTATTCCTTCAACGCAATACTCCATTACACGGTGCGCTAACAACGGCCTTTGTAGCTCCATTTGGATGTCCGCCAACATTTGTTTCAAGTGAGTGTCTTTACTCACTGCACGACGTTATTGCGGAGAATATTTTTATGTCATTCAACTGCTGCAACGTGTGTTCCTGTTACCAGTTGTTCATACATGCACAATATCAAGTATGTCTCCTAGAGGAGTAGAGGCACAGATAGAGTCAATGACTACACTTCCAACGGTCCTAGTAACGCCCCTTTTGGCCCTTTCGTATTATTCACGTCAGCGCCGTATTTCTATTGCTTTTATTCTATGTATAAATCTTATTCGCCATACTCAAGTTTCATACTGCATTTTCATTTCATTATGCACCATCCCACGATATTCATTATTTACTTTTTGAACATTTTAAATGAATGTGAATTCTTCTATCTGCATTAACCACATACTTGCTACCACTAGTAAATAATCTGACCTAATATGCAAACTCTTTCTCGCCTCACGCCCTCAACATCCAACCTGGGTGCCCTGGCCTACCTGCTGTATTTAATTGTGTGGTGAGAGTGACATTTTCTGCGCAGATTGTCACAACGTGTTCGCGCTGATGTGCCGCAGCAACCAGGAGCTGAAGGAGAAGCTGTACTCCTTCATGATCACCGACGAGACGGTGGACAAGCCCCACTTCCTGCGCCAGCTGTGCCGCCAGATGGCCAACACCGTCTGCAAGGCTGATGCCGTGAGTGTTGCTTGTGATAAAAGATTTTCAAAAATGGATTTTCAACCACGCAATAGCGTGGCGTCATGTCTATATTGGATCTCACACGATATTAAATAGACAGGGGGGCTAAGTTTGATATTACAATTATGAATTGTCGAATTATTATGATATACAATGGAATAAACATTTATAAAGTCACTTCACGTCTTTAAAGTGAGCTATAAAATTTTACGGGTAAATGACCCTGCAGAAATTCAGTTCACTGTTGCTTTTTTTATTACACATTTTACTGTAACGAAAACATTATACTCGTAGAATTCCTTAGCAAAAATACTATTGGTGCTATCGAGAGCTTTCTGTCTAGGATTCAAGATTATTCATGAGTAACACTCAAGTTATTGTCTTACAGGACAAATTCCTGGCGTGTCTGGAGTCTCATCAGTTGGACATAGACACCAGTGACCTGGCGCTCAGCACACTATCAAAGGTGTCCAAGTTTGCCGCCCGCACGAGAATCAAGGTACGCACTCACTTAGTATAAATTATAACCACAGTAGCATTAGCGCTAGAAGTATGCACTGCACCTTTGAATAATCTTTTATAACTTCAGAACCCTTTGTTAGATACTCTTTTTTCATGAATTAATAATTCTCTATGAAAAACAAAAATATCCCTATTTCCGCGGCAATACTCGCAAACGGCTGGAATGGATTCCGGAGAGGAAAGGAAAGAAAAGAAGGAATATTGCGCGAAAAAATATATAAAAATATGAATAGTTAAGACAACGTCGTCGGTCGCATCCGATTGTCACATCATGTTGATTAATTGAATCAACGGGTTCTGAGGATATATGAAATATTTATAATAAAAGTATTATCGTGACTACTTGTATTCGTGCGCATATTATTCAAATTGTACCGAGTCATCCGGAGACATGCTTAAAGCTAACCAAGGGGTCGTAGAACATTAGAGTCGAGATGCAACTGACTCTAAGCTATATCTTTTTAGCAAAACATATACAGTTAACAATAATATAAAATCGTGGATATTACACACAGCATGGATTATCGAGGAATGATTTTAACATTTATTAATATGATTACCTCGATACTGTGGAGGTAACTGTGGGAATGTTATGTTCCGTCATATGTCTATCGTCGTCACTAAGGCATGACCATTGACATTTCAAATATATTGCCTCATAAAATAATACATAAGTATGTCAAATTGGCAAAACAAGGATTTTATATGTTTTTACTGGAGAAGTATAATACTGAACTCAATAATTCGCACTAAGTATTATTGGCCTATAAGACATAATTGTTGTATCTCTTGATAAACTTTGCAATATTAATTATAATTGATAGATAATTGTCAACATTTATGAACGTTTATCAAGAAATACACTAGTGCGTTATAGAACTGAGATATCTTGAATAAAACAGAGACATTTCTTATTTCTATGACTGCAGAGATCATCTATAATAGTACAAAAAACCGAAATAATACAGAAATTTTATTTGGAGTACTTCCAGTATTACACCGGACGAGGGAAATTGACGCTGTCAACTTACGTTATTGTATCGGGAGGAAACATGTCCACGCCGAATCCGTTAGCTTCAACTCAAGAATTTGCTTGAAGTGTATATGTGCACAATTGTACTATTATAGATGATGACACGTGTCAGTACAGCGGAGTAGTGTACATAGTATGTCGGTATGGTGTGTAGACGGGTAGTATGTGGTAGCGTGGTGTTCTAGCTGGAGTCGCTGGCGGGTGCTGGCTGGCTGCGGGAGCCCGGCGCCGGCCTGCTCGACACTTGGGTATTGCGCGCTCACTTTCTGATGCTCGCTCAGGTCTGACGCTCCGGCCCCGCTGTCCCGACACCCATCGCCCGCTCATAATATCGCTCATTAACTCGCTCCCCACAACCCAACCACCAATACACGCTCATTCTACGAACGAACGACGTAAAATCACGTAGACTTTTTCCCCCCTCTTGAAAAATCATGAATAAATACAACATGTTCTGACTACGTTATGTTACGCGATATTGTCATTCGAATCATGATACCTGGCATCGAATCGAAATCCGAAATGGCTTTCTAAACTGTTGCCATTGCTAACGTCAGTGTGGCGGTGTGTGAGTCGGGAAAATGGTCCATCTCGACTGTTTCCACCAAAATTTCCCGGTGTCGACGAATGAGGGACAGTGAACAAACGACTAACGCTTCGCTTGGAATTCATTCTTACTGATAACAACGTGTGAACGTTCCTAACACTGGAAGGGGTTGGTCCTCGACTCATCGTAACAGATCGTACCATATTCGTGTTGTGGAGTGCCATATGATCACATTGTTTTTTTTTTGTTGTGTTCACCTAACAGTGTTACATTACCTATTTACAATTATATCTATTTCTAATTTCTTTGTACATACGATTTTATTTAGATGTAGATAGTTAATCGATATTTGCTGTTAATAAGCTGTAGGTAGTTAACTTCTGATTTTAACGATTGAAGTTAGTACATAATTGGTTTGGTGGTTGTTTTGAGAGCATGCAACAACTCTTGATATCGGTTTCTTGTTATTTGTAATACAGTTTTATTTCCCCATATGTCTAACTGGGTCCTTTCGCGTCCATCACGTCATTGTCACGGTGTTGGCTTTTCTCTACGTTACCCTACATATGAAGACATACAAGAGAAGGAGTAACACTATATTCAAATGCAAAATGAAGTGTATATGATTCTGAATTTTCTCTTTTGTGTCTTCACTTGTTCGGTGCGTCTGGTTGTTGATTAAAGATGTTGACTTGGTTATTATTGTATGGTGTGCAGGTGGGTCGAGCACTTTCGTTCAACAAGACACCGTCAAAGTTGAAGCGCGCCATGTCGTCCATGATCTCGCCGTTCGGTTCCACGTCCAACCTCACGCCCGCCAGCCAGCTGGCGCAGATGAGGCTCGCCAGTTGCAATAATATTAATGTAAGTTTATTTCTAATATTCTTAATCTACGATTTTATTTATAAAAAACAAACACTACTTAAGAATGATGCGTTTATAGACTAATCATAGACAATTTCTGTTGCAAACCACAGTCCGAGAAAATAAAAAGGTAATTCTGAGTTCATTAAACTCTCACAATCTTGCTATAGCACATTTTCTCTATTCATTTGTATATTTTCACGGAACGAGACTGCACCAAAAAACCATATGGCTATACACATTACTAGTCTTTGACAAGTTTTTCACTTGAAAGTCTTATCAAGCCACTGCCACAGAAATGTTTAGGATATTGTCTAACGGTATGTTTCTTATAGGAAATGGGTACAAGCGGCGGCAACGGCAAAGAAGGCAGCGGGTCAGAAGTGTTAGTGGCGCCGCTGTCCGTGCAGCCGACGCGCAAGAACGCGGGCCCGCTGCGCCGCTTCTGACGTCTCGCGGAGTCGCTGCGCCGCACGCACTAGTCCCCCGCCCCCACCCCGCCCGTTGTGCAGTGACGGAGCTTACATACGAGTATGTTCTACTCGGAAACTATCTTCGGCCAAAGTGTATAATTTGTTCTATGCGTAATATATTTACGGGAAGACATTTATAAAATAGGTGTATAGAATTTTTGTCAGTGACATATCGAAGCCTCAGCCGGTCGTTGTTGTGATAGTGAGCGCTAATATTTAATCACTTTAATCACCACGCACGACGCTCATTTATAATCCAGTGCTAACGAAATTTATTTTTTATTGCTGTCGACGCAGGGATGTGGCAATAAATGGAAGGTTTATATTATATTTGTCTAATATAGGTGAATGCCGTCGTCATATCGAAACGAGTGCTAGTAGTGCCTTTGAAAGGAATCGAAATTATAATATAATTTCTAAGTATTTCATAATTTTATTCATTTGATTTTAGTAACAGAACTGAATAATATAGGTATATATTTGACTTCATGTTGAGATCACTATTTATGTACACGATTTATTACTGTGTTGATATTACAGCTGATATGTCACGGGTTATTTTAGGTATTGAGATTTTATGATTCGAATGATTCAAGTCTTCACTATTTAGTTTGGTAATAATGTTATGTACATATTGTGATATTTAATTTGGATTGTTAATAGGCATTTGTTGGTAAGAAAGAGCGGTTAGTCAATATTGTTGAGAAGGTTGTATAGCATTGGTGTTTCGACAGGCCGTCAGCTCAAATGCCTATTAGTTTTACGTAACTCGGTGATTTAAATATCTCAGGTTTGTGTAAATAGTGTGCTTGTCGAGCTCCCCAGTGCATTGTAAGGCCTCGAATGCGTCATAGTTCTTAAGTAAGTTTACCTTTTAAGTTGTATGCGCGAGATTAACTAAGGCCGGTTCCAAAATCTCTACAAATCTTGACATTATCAGTTGGTATTTCCTTTCTGATATCGTACCGCTTCAACGTAATTAATTCAGCACGTAGATAACTATGACAAACTATAGCAATAAGCATACCCATATCATACAATTGAGAAGCAATTATTAATGTGCAAATTATTTTTTATCACCTAGTTTATTTAAAAAGGATATTGGAACCGGCCGTTAGATATTTATGTAACAGCTATCATCATGTGTACGCATGTAAATGCATTGTACAAAGAACTATATTTATGAATATTTTATGATTGATACAATAAACATTTACTTTCAATCGCATTTCATGCTTTTATTTAACATCAATAACGGGGACTCTTAACAAACTTATTCCCGGTTTCTAGTAACCCAATCAAATAAGTTTATCCACGCTGTGATCAGCTAAACACCTCCCACCAGCCATGGAATAGGGGTCTCGATTACCACACAAAATTATGAAATATTGATGGATTTTGATTGATAATTTTATTATCAGCATCATGGTTATTAAAAGCCTGCAGCCTAGGCAATAATAATAAAATAGTGAGAGCCATCCGTGCTGGTAAACTTATTTAATTGCGTTTTCAAGTAGTAAACGCTACAATCAACCGGTGGCCAGGGTAGGTATACATAATCAGGTGGTGTGACGACGTCTGTGCTTCAGGAAGTCGAAGGCGTTGTGCGCGGCCCGCAGCGGCACCGCCACCACCACGGCTAGCAGCGGCGCGATTGCCAAGCACATGTACAGCGACGGCAGCTCCGTGTTGTGGATCACTGACAGCTTGGTTAACAAACACGCCTGCCGAATATACAAATAACGAAATAGAGAAGGAAATTAATTTGAATTTGAAAATGATAATACTCGAGTGCAGTGTCGACGCCAGACAAAACCAAATGTGTATCTAAAGTCAGTTGACACAGCAATCTTCGGGAACTTACGGCCTTAAAAATCCAACAGTTGCGTGAACTTCCGCTAACGTGCTATTTTGTTCATGGTAAAGTTCTGGAGTAATATCTAAACGTGCCAAATCAAGGCAGATTGAACAACAGAACAAATATAAAATGGAGTATAGTTAATATTGTGTTATTTTGATTTGTCACCCTCAAGAATTGTGTAGTGACGTGACTTACTTGCCAATAAACTTACCATCGTTATAAATGGCAAAGACTGCCACTGGTACGTGAGCCGTGTGGAGCAGGTGGTTTCTTCGGCGGCGGCGTTCATGTCCGACAGGAAGTCTCTGCTGCGGTACACGTAGAGCAGCGCCACCAACTCCAATAGACACACGAAAGGCATGGCTATGCCGGCCATCAGCGCGTCAACGCTCTCTAGCAGTGCTATGCCGCCCTGTGCGAGTTGCACATAAAATTTATGAAACAAAGAAACCACTATTTATAAGTAGTACCTACATGTTTACAGAAAAATACTTAAGTAAGACGAATATAGGCTGATGTTGATGATTATTTAAGGAAGAAAATACAAAATCGACAATTTAAGATAAGAGCTTATGGAAGTGCAGGAGAGTAAAGGCAACAAAGAGTACGTACCTACATTAGAATGAACATAATTTTTTAATGGTTCAGTTCTAGTAATTAAACCAAAAATAAAATGTAGAATAATGAATAAAAAGAGATATCAGAGGGCTTGTCTCAGTGCACTCTTACTACGGAGGGCGCACAGAATGATCCTTATAAGATCCACACGAAGATATTACAATGAGATGTTGAGGTCAATCGATCCCACTTGTTTGGGTGATTTACGATCGGAAAACTACGGAAACCCCCTAGTTTAAAATCCGCCTTAGGATATCGTATCGGACAGTTATGGAATAATGGAGCGAATCTTTAGCTGTAAACATTTGGTCAGGATATTATGTTTTTTTATTTTTTTCAGTGGCGTGCAATTGGAGAGGCCTATGTCCAGCAGTGGACAAGTATGGGCTGATGATGATGATGATGATTTTTTTCTAAAAATTCCGAGAGAGCGCATGCATATTCTTTGGGTGTGCACTCATAATAAATGCATATCAATAATTAAACCACCACAGAAAATAATATGTCTTCGTCGGACGATCGAAATGACGTCGTGCCATCTTAAAACTAAATTAAAACATACAAAAAGTATTAAGTAGAGATGGATATCTTGCATCGTGCACCGTGCGTAGTTAATAATGTGTTTTCACCTAATCTGCTCTAAAATTTTAATAACGAATCACATCAAGTAGACTTCGCATCTGTCATCTCTTCTCGTCACAAGCAACTGTCAAACATGTTAGTTGTGCCAATAAAAAAATATGCTGATTATGAGCAATGAGTACACTTGGGTGTCATTACCCTGCAATAAGTCTATTCCTGCCACATTTTGGTCTATTTATAAAGTGTTTTCTTCATGACCCAGACTTTGAAGCATGTCAGTTATTTATTCATTTACGAGTATGAATAATCGCTTCTTGTGGAGCTGGACTGTACTCTCATGCTCAGTGACTAAACAGTATGTTGGTAGGTAGGTACGGTCAGCAAAGAAAGTGGTCTTCAGTTATAACACTTCCTGTGCCACTTAAAATTGGCATGGTAGAGTTGCTATAATGTGTCAAGCAAAAATTAACCTGTCTATTGACATTTTCAGTTTTAACCGTAGGTTGATATACCAGATTCTTGGACAACTGTTTAACTGGCTGCTACAAGTGGTTTTAAGCAAGTATCTAGAACCCAGGACATTTAATATTATACCCTTGACCATGAATAATTTTGTAGTGCTGATAAGAATTGGTCTCTCTAGATACGACGTAGATAAATAAAAATTATACATAATGTACTAACATTAGTAGATACCACTAGACTGAGGCCCATGCAAGCTAGAATAAGGACAGCCACGACTCCTTGTTCTAGGAAACTGAAAACAATGTACTGTATTTTAATATCAAAATGACAAAGTACATAGGTAATGTTTCAACTAAGTAAATACTTACACCAGTTTCACACGATACTCAAATATCGTATGCAATGCAGTTTTCAGTAAACTGTACGCAACTACCATATACGAAAATGTTAATCCACTGAATATCACGGTCGACCTGTGGATAAAATTAATATTACGAGTATTACCTTGTGACTGTATTACAATAGCCGACCAAAAAAAATGCTACATACACATGGGATTGGGTAATAATAAATAACACAACTCAAAGAACAGATCCCAATACTTGACGATAAAAATAAAAAATATCTTACGGATTTTGTAATTGTTAATAACTACGAGCATACTGCGAAAAGTGTTTGCAAGTAATTGAATAGCCGTTATCATTATTCTACTTGTATGGCTTAAGTTACATTTTGAACTATAACTCTACATGTATGAAATGTATATTAAATAGCTGACTTTAAATGAGTGTAATCTCCAGACAAGGTACATTTCGAAAACATTGGCATTATCCACATAGTGCCTGGAAGAAAGATAAGAATTATTACTTTAAAAAAAAACATTATTTAGAAAATATTTGAGCATGACACGTTAGTTGTAGGCTTCATTTAACGATATGCGACGCGCAACGAACGCGAATGAATTCATTTCTAATAATGATGACTAGTGTCTAACTGAGCGACAGGTTGTAGAATAACTAGATCCTAAATGGAAATGGACTTTAGTCAAACACTGCTCGAGTAGCACTTCCGGTTTTTTAAATGGCTCGTTATCAATTAACATTTTATCAATGAAAATTTCGATAACCCAACTAGTTTAAAAATGGCGAAAATGTTATGCTCCAGCAGTTCTGGATCGTGGCCTATATGTCATAAAAAATCGACAATGGGTATAAAATGTGATCTAACTTTCTTGTATATGGTTTGTAGAGTTGTAAAGGGGATGTGCGTAATCGACTAGCGTGCACGCCGCGGCTCCGGCCGTGTTAATTATTGCCAACACGTACAACACCGCTGAGTGCCACATGTTCTCCGTGTTCAAGTACGGATCTATGTGACCAGAGGCTGCAAAGTGAAAAATCTCCATTCATTACAGGTGTTCAGTGGGAAAAATTTGCAGTCTCCCAAACTTATAGTGTCTTTTTGTGATCCCCGTATTGTCGCCATAGTAAAAGTTGTTCATATTGACGAGCCTAACAACGTTCTAAGACCATTGCTCGGGTTCTTTTACACGCATTATAAACACAATGTGAAATAAAAACTGTTCCATAGTAAATTTGTTATACAGACCAAAGTGATTCAATCCCTTGCCATGAATAATCTCCGTCCCCGTACTAGCTGAATGAATGAACAATGCTATTTGCAAGGCGTCCGACAATCCCTGAAAGATTAAAATATTTTTTCTCGCATTAACATTCATAAATAAAAAAAATCTTTCGATAGCCCGTAGTAAGACGGAAAATTAAACTCTCCGTATCTAGTATCCGTATTGGCAGTAATAATGATAGTAACACGAGTAATAAAGGAGCTGCGATGCGGAAAGCGATGATAGTAACACTCATGGTTGCATCGCTGTGGCATCGTAGCTCGGGCATCGCTGTTTCACTACGGACAGTCAAATTAAAGGAACGAAATCAGCAATGTACATCGTTTGCCGCTGCGATGCAACTACCAGAGTGTAGTAGACATGGGCCCCTGGTATATGCGACATAAGTTAAGTACATGGGGTTAATTACCGACAGTACTTCGTCGGTTGTGATACGGAAGTCTCGGCGGAAAATCTCATACATGGAGAGCACGTGGCTGACGGCCATGGCCACCACAGACGCAGACCACAACACCGGCACCAGTAGTATCCATGGCGATATATTGTTCCACACCAACTAAAAGTTAATGTTATTCTTTGTATTGTTACATAGTATAAAATAAATCCTCCGCTGTCTGTCCCAATGTATGCAACGGATTTTTATGCGGTATTCTTTAGTAGGTAGAATGATTCTTGAGGAAGGTTTGTATGTATAATACATGCATATAATAGCAGAGAAACACTTCTAATAATGTACATTGGCAAATCAACCGATTGCCGACAATTGCCGTCAGTTCGATAAAACGGTAAAAAAAATATGGCGCCCAACGTGGTTGCGAAAATATTTTAACAAAAGAAAAAAGGAAAACATTATCTACAAAGTAGGATTAGGTTACTGATCCGTTAATATAAAATTAGTTCATAACTCACTCTGCCAAAGGAAATTTTCTCATACAACATAAAAATCCACATGATTAACCAAATTATAATAGTGCTTATCGCTAGTGATAAATTAAAATTTTCAAAAAATGACGTGTCCTCTCGATAGTGCATGAGTTCAACGCTGAAACAATTAAAAATTATACTTTAAGAAGAAATATTTAAGTTTGCTGTTAATATTAACAATGGGGAACTTGCCATGAAGTTTATTTCGGACACTTATACAGGGTATGTCCGTATCACCCTGTACAACATCACTAACAAAAATCGGGATTAAAATTTAAATATCAATACAATCTGTTAGAAATCTCAGTAAATTGAGAAAAGGAAGAGAGTCCTTTACCCTGCAGTGGGATCCAGTGGGCTAATAATAATAACAAATACAATCTACACATATTTCGATAATTTGAATTTTGTGACTTACAAAAAATAATTATAGGCCGGTGAACCACGGAGCGGAGGATACGATTTATCATTGTACATTTGTCTGCACATTGCAAAGTTCCGTGTAGAAGTTCTTCGTACTATGTCTCGCTCTGAATTTTTCCTTTTCATCCTTGAAACACATAAGCACATTAGCTTTTATAACATACTTCCTTCTAGTCTTCTATGGTGGTCTACAAAACAGCAATGTGTCAAGTATGTTCTAAAGCCCGTGCCAGACTGCTGTAAACAAGCCCTCTACATCGGTCTCCACAAGCTGTTTGCGACAGTGTAAACGTTTATTTGCAACCATAACTCGTTTGACCTTCAAGAACCTTTGTAAACAGGGTGTCAATATCAAATGAACTGTACAAAAGTTGAATCGAAAGCAATCACAACTGCATGTACTTGGAAAATACTGTACTGAAAATAGCAGACCTAAAAGATACATTCTTCCACCAGCGACTTTCATCAAATCGGAATGTCGGATAAGTCAGATGCGTCACAGTGTCATTTCTGTCATCATCTTCTTTATCAACTTCGGTATCCGGTACCGGTTGATACTGTGAAAAGATAAACGATAGAAAAATATCTTAAATAAACGGAAGCTAAGATAAATCGTTGAGTTAAAAAAATCAATACCTTATTATTAGACTTTAATGGCACTGCGTCGGTAGGTTTAAAACTGAAAAATAAAAGGTTAACTTTAGAAGCTTAAATAGCCACGCCTCCAATTTTTTTTATTATCTTAAAAAATACGTATTTTACAGCCAATTATCTGAATCTAAAATTTGTGAGCGAACGTGGTCACCCGACCGGCGCTGCTCACTGTAGCTACTAGACAGTAGTTGAGTTATTAGGTCTATGATAGTTTTTTATTTCTGAAAAAAGATATTTTTTTCATGTTTTTTATTTGTTGGTGCTGGAGAATGATATTACGGACATCCGAGGGGAGTCCAAAAGGAATCATGTATACAGGTTATTCGGAAATACCCGTTTAAGTCGAAGTCTGTTTCTGTAGACCCTACTGAGTCCGTTTCCGCAGGTATCAATACCTCGTGCCCAGCAGTTCCGGGCATGATAATAGGACTGAGGTTTTCCCTTGCCTGTCGTAAGAGGCGACTGAAAGGTCGTGGAGGCTGTGCGCACGAGCAGGGACTCGTACGCTTAAATTAAGCGCCCGTGTGGCGGTACTGCGGATACCCAGGTACCGCCGTCATTATATCGCACCTACGGTGCTATAACGTCACTTCTGTAGCAGATGTCATTTTGCAGTACAAGTGTTTGACAATAAAAAATCCCGTAATATGAAACAGCTTTTCTCTACTAAAGAAAACTACCTGTCAATAATTAACTTACGCGGGAACGGAGTATTCTATACAAGTGACAGTAACGCATAGAGCTAATTTACGCATGTTTTCTGATACATATTTAGTTCAGTAAATTTTGCCAAAAAACGCATAAGTGACGTTTTTGCTCCTTAGGTGCGATATCTAGAACTGAGGAGTGCGGTGACCACCACACATTCCGGGGGCCCTCACAATAAAGCGCGAGTCATCACCGTGAGATTATGGATGCGAGTCCCACATAACCTCGCCGTTGTCCACCTAAGAGATGGGGTATCTAAAATGGATTTCCTCACGATAAAAAAGTGTCAATGTCAAAAAATCAGTCTAAGTATTAAATAAACCTTTGCCTACATTTCCAACGGGCACTACAACATGTTTGACATGGGTCTAGTGATCTGGTCTAACGACCCGGACTCCGGACCAAACGAGCGGCGTTTAGGTACCGCTGCGTAAGTTGACTTCCAGTCCAGACATGCCGCGCGGTCATTTCATTCTCTACAGAGAACAGCAGCCCTAGCAAGAGCGTCAAGAAAGACAAGACATAGAACAAGTGCGCACTGTGATTGGCTGCTATGTCACACATTGTGCAACTAAGCTTGTATCAACCAATCGCAGTGCTTGGTATGTCTTGTCCTGTATTTCTTGGAGTGTTTTGCTAGGCTTGCAGAAGTTATAGCTTTCTATTCACTGAATATTGTGTAGGTACCTGATTGAATAATTCATCTTTGGCCTTCTGTATACACCGAGTGTGGAAAACGTTGTCGTCTTTTCAATCGTACTTAGAGTAGGTGGCTTGAATAATTTGTATTCTGGCTCGATTTCGTTTATAAACGGAAACTGCTGAAAAAGAGATTCATGACTAAAGCAGCCATATTACCATAAACTACCATAATTATGTTCACCATAAAGGCCAGACAGTCAGGTCAATCCACGAGGATGTTCGAAAGCAAAAGAAACGGCCGCTCACGTCATTCTGGAATGTCCAGAGGTCGCTCACATCAGGGCACAAAACTTCAGCAACCCGAGGTCGCTCCAAGAAGTCTGTGAACGACCCAGGAAACTTCCGTGCATGGTAATGGAGCTGAGGTGGCTTGAATAGCTTCCATCCGCATCACGTATAATCTACCAAAATGTGTCTAAATACGAAAAGGGGAGCCGAGCATCGCTATCACAGACATATTACAAAACATGATCTAACTTTGGTACTTCCAGTTTAACTGTTACCTTCGGTTGGTAAAAGTCAGATGTAGTGAGCGTTTAGGACTAGAGATAAATTGGGTTTTGTACAGAGACCTTTTACATAAATAAAAAAAAAACAGTAAAACCTATTTACGTACCCTTCTATATGACCTCAAAGGAATTTCCATCTGTAATGGTTCGTATGGTTTTAAATCGAATTCCCTGTAATAAAAAGTGACTATGACAAAACTATTTTCAGATTGCATCTAGATACACACAACAAACTGATCAAATATCTAACTGACCTGCAATATGTAAATGGAAGTTTCCTGTCTGACAGGGACGCCACTACGAACAAGGCCGTGATAGCGGCCATGCAACAGCAGCATATAGCACGAACGATAGCATTTATGCATATCGCTAGACCTAATCCTGGAAAGTATTTATTTCATAAAATATGAATAACTAGCTGACAAACAAACATTTGTTTTGCCATAGCAGGTCGCCTTCGTACCCCGTGTATTGTGGAAGAAATACATCTTTTAAACCTTCCCTGGACTTCCATGTTTGATTCAAGACCAAAATTAGCCAAATCGATCCAGCCGTTCTTGAGTTTTAGCGAGACTAACGAACATCAATTAATTTTTATATACACACATCAAAAGTGTCTAGGGATCAAGTAAATTTTAGAAGATTGCAATCAAGAATATATTTTACAAAAACTGAATTCATTCATAATTTATTCAAAATGTGGTGATAAGTCAGATACAGGCATGGGGAATTAGGTCGGAGGCCAATCCAGAAGATTAGATTTGATTTAAATAAATTAGATTTTTTTTAGAGCTTAAAATGTTCTTGATCCCTAGACACTTTTGATGTGTATATAGCTAAGAATTTCCGACAAAAATCGATATAAGATTTTTTTTGAAAAAGAAAGTGTGAAAAAAGAAAAGTAGATTTACTACAGCACTGAGAAATCAGTTTTCTTTTTATATAACAAATCACATAAATATTCACCGTCAAGCATAGGTATTATCCGAAAAGCTCGTCCCGGTCCGCTGATGCTCCACTGTCCGACGTACACCTCGAAGTGACGCATCGGATTCCCCAACAACACCACCACCACCAGCAGGCCCAATATGAATACAACTGAAAAGTTAAAACAACTATATTTTTTTGTTATACTATTAGGTATTTTACGCTTACACGCACCGTTTGGATTCAATGACTGAAAGTGCGATTGCAGTGCACTTCTCGTACTTCATGACGCTCCCGCGTGTAGAACTCCTACGTCTGCGGCGGCCTTTATATCTGCCTGCGTAGGATTGGTCACAGCGGTACGAAGTAGAGAAACAGGAGCAGGAAAGCAGACTCTGGACCTGCTCGCGAAAACTGGGAGTGCAACCGGTATATATACAGAGGTAGAGTAAGTATACATAAACATTTCAGATTTCTAGTACGTTTTTTGTGACATAATCATCTAAAATTAATATCGAATATGAAAAAAAAGGCAACTAAATAACATCACGCACAGAATCCTCCTGTGAATGCGGAAGAGGCGACTCTGCAGTGCATAGTGAGTAGCAGACCCAAGGCGAGTGAGGCGTATCGCAGTCGGCGGCGCCCCGACACGCGCCGCGAGGCCGGCCCGTGCGCGTTGTCCATGCCGGGCACATGTGCCGTCGACCAAATCACGGACAAGTCGCTTTCCTGCTAAGCCATTTATTTATCTAACTTGGAACTTCATAATGTAATTAAGCTAAGCTTTACAAATTAATTAGACAAGCTCGGCAGCAGCCGCAAGCAGTAGCTCATGGACAGGTTGGCCGCGTTACTATGCGTTTAATTATGATTCACAATTTGTCTGTATCACAATACCTCCACACATGTCTAGTATAAACGTTTTTCCATAATGATAATTATGATGTATGAGTGTCAATGGTTCAGGGATCCCGGAATCCCAGGTATCTTTACAGTATATACAATTCAGATCCGTTGTTGATACGAACATTGCACAATATAATTATACATACATACATACACTTCCCGCCTGTCTCCCAGAGGGGTAGGCAGAGACTACAGATCTCCATTTGTCACGGTCCTGACATACCCCTTTCGCTTCATCTACATTCATACATCTTTTCAGACATGACCTCCGGTTTCGAGTACTTTTCACGCCACCTTCGGCCAGGACATCACCAATCTGGTCAACATATTATGTCCTTCTGGGGCGACCTCTACTCACCCGGCCCATTACATCACCCATATTAATCTCTTTCGTCAATCGACTTTCTTCCATTCTCTCCATATGCCCAAACCACCGAAGCATGCCCTTTTCAATCTTGGTCACTACGTCTTCCTTCAAACCGCAACTTTCTCTAATCACACTATTCCTTATCCTGTCATTCAATGTCACGCCTTTCATGCTCCGCAATGACCGCATTTCTACGGCACTGACTTTACTTTTATGCTTCTTCTGCCATACCCAACTTTCACTCCCGTACATTAAGGTAGGTGCCAGTACAGCGTCATTGACAGCCAATCTTGCCTTTTTCGACATGAATTGGCTCTCCATAACACTGCGAAGGCCACCGTTAACCTTATTACCCGCACTCACTCTTCTTTCAATATCTTTGTCAAACTTTCCATCACTTGTAAATAGAGATCCCAAATATACAAACTCATCCACTTTTTCAACTTTCTCACCGTCAATCATGCACTCACAAACTGTCCTTTCATTATTTTCGACTACCATTACTTTGGTCTTGCTAGCATTTACTTTCATTCCTTTCCTTTTCAATGACTCATTCATAGAATTAATCATCTGCTGCAATTCATACGCCGACGGTGCAAGAAGAACTTGATCGTTAGCATATAAAAGGCATTTGATGGTTAAACCTCATATCTAGACCCCAATCCACATGTAGATTACTTTTATTTACTTCTTCTCAGATTTAGAAGTAATAAGTAGGGACTGTAGTTGTAAAAGATTTGAAACTTACCGCATCCTTGTTATCTTGATCGTATGTGAGAATTGTCTCCATGGAGTGCACTTGCCTATTCATTTTTAGTTCTCACTTATCAATTTAGCAGATATAAAAAATATTTCTCTATTGATTTAGATTTCTGTTTACAATTAATTTATTTATATTTATATTTTTGATCCTTGTTGTCCTTGTCACATTATTGTGACAGTAGGTGTCATAAAAGTTTTAACAGATTTTTTCTGTTTGTTTTCTTTTACCTCCGCCTGTATTTTTAATGCAGTCATAAAAAAAATTGTATTCGACCACTCGTCGTTGGACACATTCACAGGAGCCTAGTTACTACGTTACAAGTAAAAAAGGTCTTTCAAGACAAATCTCAGGCCTACCAAACATAGGAAAAAAAAGAAAATGAGATAAGCCCTATCCGACAGACAACTTTGTCTCAAACAGCCCCCGTGAAAATCCTCGTACATTTCATACCTTAAGTGTATCGATTTTTTTATAAAAACATCAAAGCATAATTTATATCAGACCTTGCTTGGTGTTGATAAAAAGTAATAAAAAACGTAAAAATATAAATAATGGGTTTAATCAACATTCATTATTTACAAATTATTTATACTACAAATTGCTCGTAAAAAATATCCTTATAAATAAGTTAAGTATCTCTAATGATCAATTTCTTTGCAATATCTAACTTCAACTTGTTTGATGTATTCTGGATGTAACGAACTCACAAATCTTATTTCATTGAAGCGAGAAAAGTGTTTTGCTGCTATCTTTAAAGTTTTATTAAAAATGTTTGCTGTGTCTAAGTTACCTACAAGTCAACAACTCTATCTCATGTCCAGTACCTCAGTAATACCAGTAGGTACAATTAAAATACTTACATACCTAGTAATTCAAGTTAATAATTTAAATTAATAATTTTGAAGACCATATTTGCAGGAACATGTACAAAGTCAAGTGGCACAAATGAAAGTGCAGCTTGGCAAAAGAGTAGAAATTAAATATGGCAACAAATTCAAAGTCAAAATCTGACGTTTCTCCGTAGAGTGTTGCCACTTTGGAAATTCAAGACTTTTTTGACAAGCTGTAAAAGGCTATTCCAACTTTACAAGAACAAAGTTCAGTAAAATGTAAAGTTATATTTACAGTTTCAGTTGCACTGCTTTTGTTTTTTTTTAATGAGGTTTTTTAACTTTAGCTTACTTAGGACGCAGATATATCCGACGAATATTTTACACACACGCAGATGCACGTCAGTTCATTTCTCGTGTAACACATTCACAAACTGTCAATATGTAAGTCTGTTTCACTGCAGTGTCACTAGACCCCATCATTCTGAAGCACTAAAACGACTGTTTTCCGGGTTGACCACCACAATAACAATGTTGGCATTAGTACTATTGGACACAAGCATCGATGTTCAATTCTAGCACGCGCGTCAAGAAATACACATAAAACAAATACACGCTATGATTGACTGTTATATCACGCTTAATGCTGTTTCGCAGCTCTGTTCATATATACATATAATGTTTTTATTTTTCATGTTTATTGGCTTCCACCAGCAGTACACACTATAGCCACATTTAGATAAGCATATTTTCTTCATATCAGGGTGTGCGGTGCGACCAATAAGAGGTTTTCTGACAGCTTCCAATATCTCAAAAGTAGTTCGAAAACATCACACGGGTGGCACTAATCAGACATAATCTCAAGGAAAAACTCATTTTAGAATTGTCAACAGAAAATAAAACTATGAAATAATAATCCTGTCTAGGTGGCGCCACCTATGGTATTTCTAACAACTGCAATAAATTCCTTTCAGAAAAACTCCCATTACAAGTTCTTTCTTATATGTAGAGTAATGCTAGGTGGGTAGAAACGACACTGTCTTGTTAGTACTTCAATCCGTAGAAAAAGCTGTGTGACGTGGTATCGGGTCGTGACGTCGAATGTGCAGCCTAGAAGAAGGGCGAGTGCGTCGCGAGCTATGGCGGCGGCGCGGCGGGCGCGGGCTCGGGCAGCGCGAAGCTCGTGAGCAGGTCGCGCACCGCCGGCCACAGCGTGCACTCCGTGTGGTTCTGGTTGAACTCGCCGAAACTATGGAACACAGCTTTATGTTAGCATACATTTACGTCGTATAAGCGTTTAACATTATAGCAAGGAAAGGGCTTAAGTCAGACTTTGTGCATGTTCAAGAGCAATAATTACCATATTTATGTAAAAAGATTCGAAGGTTCGTTAACACATGTAAAAAGATTCGCGTTCAATCCTTACTAATATTATGACAGCGAAATTAACTGAAAATAGTGAAACGATGTAAATTTGTTCTAGAGCCTGAGAAAGTACACAGTTTGTATATTTCCAATTTCCCACAGGAATAGGACATGACACGGATTACACAGTACGAAGTTTGCGGGGGCTGCTGGTATACAATGTCTACAGACCATTTTTCATGGCTCATGAGCCCTGACAGTTTCTTTATTTTCCGCATTAGTGGGTTTTGTTTCAATATATCTTTGTAAATGCAGTCAACTACAATTTAAAAAAATGTTATTTGATCAAAAACTAAAGACATTCTTGCTGAAATATATACCTACCTTATTATGTAAAAAAAAATCATGCTCGTCAAAATCAGACAAGACATTTAGTATTGACGGCCGGTATAAACTCACCGTTTCAAATGCATGTTGACGGCGAGTATGTGCGGTTGCGTGTCGCGCTTGTCGGCCAGCTGCGTCACGTTGGACTGCATGTCGTACACCAGCGGCAGCACCAGCTGCGTCTCGTTGCGCGTCAGGCAGATCTGACATAAGTTGCATATCACATAAAATATCATTTCATCGAGTGTTTGAGTTTATATATTTATTATTACCAGCAACTGTAATAGGAAATAACGTGACATAAGACAATTTCGTTTTTTTTTCTGAAAGACACATGAACAACATGTAAGAATGCTGCATTTAATTTTATGTAATCTATTATTTTTATTTTTGTGTTTTCAGCATAAAAGAAACGTATGTCTATCTACAATAATATTATAAAGAGAAAACCTTTCTTTGTTTGGTTTCAATGAATAGGCTCAAAAACTACAGGACCGTTTCGCCATTCGAAAGCTGCATTAACCACAAGTAACATAGGATATATTTTACCGCTAAATCCCCACGGGAACTTAAAAATAAAGCGCGAGTAACACCGCGTGGTACAGCTAGTAGTAATATAAAATTTCCATGTCACAATGTTAGTAACCGTACTCCTCCGAAACGGCTTTATCGATTTTAAACAAATTCAGTAGGTCTGAGAATCGGCTACAATCTATTTTTTATGCATCTTCCAGTTGTATTTCTCCCAATACACAAAGGCAACTTATTATGGCAAAACAAATGTTTGCCGGGACAGCTATAGTTTAAATAAAATACACATCAAAAGTGTCTAGGGATCAAGTACATTTTAGAAGATTGCAATCACGAATATATTTTACAAAAACTGAATTCATTCATAATACCTATATTCAAAATGTGGTAATAAGTCATTGATACAGGCATTGGGGAATTAGGTAGGAGACCAACCAGAAGATTAGATTTGATTTAAATCAGTTAGATTTTTTTTGAGCTAAAAATGTTGTTGATCCCTAGACACTTTGGATGTGTGTAGTATGACTCACAAAGAACAGTATCTTGTGCTTGGCGAGCAGCACGGCGGGCATGCCGGCGGGCACGATCTGCGGCGCGGCGGGCGGGATGCGCAGCGCCCACGACAGCTGCCACAGCGCGGCCGGCGGCGGCGCCAGCTCCGCGCGCATCAGCGCCACCAGCGACGGCAGCGCCGCGCCCACCGCGCCCCACACCCGCCCCCACCCCTGCAGCGCCGTCGCGCGGTACGGGAATATTGCCACACGCGTGTCGAAGAACTTCTCTATCACCTGCGTGCGATTTACCCACGGGTTACATGCGGCCGTTTCTACTCACTTTGTAGCGGTATTGACGCGAGATTGCTTGTCAACAGTTACTTTTCACCATTCAAGTTTCTTTATTATTTTTTTTTATTTATACACTTCACGCCTTTAATCCCAAAGAGGGGTAGGCAGAGGCACTTGCTAAAGCAAGTACCCACGGTTCACCAAGCGTATCTAACCCAACGTGACAGGGGGTGAGCCCATCGCCGTTTCTTTATTTCCCGCAATAGCGGGTTATGTTTCAATACAGCTTTATAAATGCAATCAACATACAGTTAAAAAAAATGTTGTACGATCAAAAACTAAAGAAATGTTTGCTGAAATATGTCAATATGGCAATATGTCAGTGAAAAATGGTATAGTTATTATTAATTTAGATTTATTTGCCTTCTGTAAGTAAACGCAACACTGTGTTGTATTAGTTCCTTTCTCTCTGAATATTTACCGCCAGCTTAGACAATTATTTTTTTTTGACATACATACGTCGAACAACATCGACAAAGTGGTAAACAGAGGTCACAGACCTCCACTTTTCATAGACCTGGCAAACCTCTTTTCACTGTAGTCTTTACTCTATCCAGGAACTCACACGAAGCTATAAAGCGTGTTTAACAGAGCTATGCCTCACCTGGAGGTCGTCGGGCGTCCATGTGTCCTTGTGATCAGGCAGCGGCGTGAGGTGCAGGTGTAAAGACTGCAGGTGCTGAGGGTGCAGCGCCACACGAGCCAGCAGCCCCGCGCCCTCGCACCGGAACGTCAGGCTGTGGTTCTCCGACGACACGTACGTTAGCTGGGTATAGACAAGTGGCGATTTGTGTTCACGTATGTGGTAAGTATGGTATTGATTGTCACTACTGTCGGTTGGCTGTGTTTTAGTGATGATACACAGGTCGGCTGTACCTGCACACGCTACTGTGCAGGTATAACCCACCGACCGACCGACGATGTAGGGACGTTCCAGTGTACCTTGACCTGTGCATACCTGCATAGCATCTGTATAGTTAGACCTCTCTTTGCCCGGCATTAGATAGATTTCTATTCTATTTGATATACATACTTACCAATGGGACTCTTTTTCAGAGCCTATGTACGCAACGCAACGCTCGTACGGTGAAGGACAACATCGTGATGAAACCTGCACACCAGAAGGTGCGTGAACTCTATAATGGCGATGGGCTCACCCCCTGTCACGTCGGGTTAAATACGCTTGGTGAATTTGCCTCAGCCTACCACGCTTTGGGATTAAAAGGCGAGAAGCGTATTTATTTTACTTACAAATATAAAAAAAGAGATAAAACCGTAATCCGCATTATACAGTCTAAACTGCCCACAAATACACTGTTGCATACATTTTTGAACAGCGAATGATTAAAACAAAATTTCTACGACGATATGCACGCTGTGTCGGAAGAGAACTGCTGTCTATGGCCGGCATTTTCACTTAAAGTTCCAACCGGCACAGGATGTTTAGTTTCTTTAACTGAATAGTAAAGTATATAGTGTGTGAACGAACATATGGCGTGTCGTCCTGCAGCAGCATGCGGTGCAGCGTGCTCTTCATGTAGAGCGCGGCGAGGAAGCGCTGCAGCGGCGCCAGCGGCGGGCCGGGCGGCGCGCCGGGCGGCGGCTCCGCGGCCGCGCACAGCGCCTCCAGCGCCGCCGCCGGCAGGGGCGCCGCCGTGCCGCCCGCCCACGCGCCGCCGCCCCCGCCCCCGCCGCCGCCGCCGCCGCCCCGCGCTCGCCCGCTCGCCGCTGACGACGACGACGCCAGGGGACCTGCATAATAGGTGCTCTCGTTAGGAACTTATTGTCTTTTCTATCGACATGCAATACAATTTGTTTCTGCGCGTGGAAGTGACCTGCCGTCATACGAAGAAAAGGCGTAATACCCGCTTAATTACTGACTGTGTTTCAGGACCACTTAGGGATAACAATAAGGAACAAAATGCAAGAACTGTGGCTTTTCTCTTAATTATGGCATTGGTGAGATAATGTCTATAATATGTTAACCTATAGAGTACTAGTCAATAGAGGTCAATATCTATGTCGCGAATCTGCTACCATTATTATATAGTCTACAATTACTTATTACTTAGTCTTACAATTACCTTGAACATATCCAAATAAGATAGCAAGAGAATTGAGACGACAACTAAAGATATAGCACATTGTACAGAAAATTAATAATGTAGTAGTCGCGTTGCACTGACCCTTGTGATCGACGTGGTGTCTCGGCGAGGCGATGGAGGCGGCGTGCGGTGAGACGCGCGGCAGCGAGGGCGACGCGGGCCACGCCGTGAAGGGGGAGGTGGGGGGCGGGTGCGGGGACGCGGCCGGCGCGCCCAGCGGGCTCGGTGCCATGGGGGACGCCGGCGACGCCGCCACCGCCATGCCCGGCGGGGACGTCAGGTTGAATGAACCGCCCGCCATCTGTGTTGCATGCACGGGTAAACTTACTGATACGTTACGTGCTGGCGTCCATACAAGTTGAATGGACCAGTGGTCTATTTCACAAACGAATAAATTATGACAAACACCTACCAAATTGAAAGCATAATACAAATGTTATCGTAATTTGAAATTACCCTCGTAATTTTATATCTCTGGCCAAGAATATGTATCATTGATTTACTATAACAGTAGAATAAATTAAATTACTTGGAATTTCGGACTAGGTTTTGTTCTAGTGATGTGTTTTTGGTGAAAGTTTTGATGTGGGTTCTAAGCTTAGGTTATACAGAGGTTAATAAGTTTAATTTTAGTTATTCTTGATAATTAATTACTCATTATCAGGGCCTGTTTTACACTACGCAATACTAGTGTAGTGTCCGACAATAATTGTAGTAAAAATGTTATCTTTTCAATAAACTCACAACAAAAGTGAATATGAGAGTATCAGTCATATCCATTGCATCAGTCAAGTGGGGATTATCTAATGGTTTGTTTTAGTGACTTGTCTCATAAGGGTAAGGGCTTGGGCAAGGTTGAGAAAGTGGAGTGTGCAGTAGGGCAGTGGACGGAGTAGTAGGTATGTAGATGTACGCACGGCGGGGTGCTGGGCGGGCGAGGCGGGCAGCGGCGTGAGCGGCGCCGAGTGCGGCGTGTGCGGCGCCGGCGGCTGCGGCGGCGTCACCGGCGGCGGGAAGCGCAGCCCGCCTGACAACACACAACACTATTCATTACTCTATTACATGAGCACAGATCACATGTGTACACAGGATTAGACAGACAAGAATAAAATAGTTTGACCCAAAACTCCTAAGATTGAAACTCATATTTATGTAATTAGATTAGTTTATTTCTATTGTGGTTTCTGTAATAAAATATCACTACATATTATTCGTAGTACAAAACAAAGTCTTCTTCCGCTGTCTGTCCTAGCTATGTATGCTTAGATCGTCAAAACTACGCAACGGATTTCCATGCGGTGTTCTAGTACATAGAGTGTATCTTTAGAAAAGTTTAATAACATAACATAACAGGGAAACACTGTTAATAATCTATACAATACCAAAACCAAATGTTGTTTTTTTATATTTTTGTAACATTTATCACAAGTAACATCAAATAATAATATTATCTTTATCGTATTAAATATTTTATAACAAAGTATAAGTCAAATTTACTTTAATTTCACATAAGAATATTGTACCTATACCTATTCAAATAATGTATATTAATTGCGAAGATATTTTCTATTTCCTAGGCAAGTGACTACTTTAAATAAGAACAATATTGTTTGAAAACTCTGTTGTAGACCATAAACAATTAAATCAGACAGTTGTAATCTTTACAATATGTCACTATGACTTACCTGGAGGCATCGGCGACATTGGTGACGGCGGGTTGTCGTCCTCCGCCAATAACCTCGAGCTCGTACTCTCGTCCACGTAACGCGACAGGAATGTCTGTCACCACAATATTAATATTCTTACAGCCTCATGGTAGATTAAAATTACATGGTTTTCATACTCCGGAAGTAGCCATAGCCTACATTTTATATCAAAATTCATAGGATTCGTATAAAACGGGTCACAAACGAAAAATATCATAAATAAATAAATATTTTCCAACAACACACACATTGCCTTCATCCCAGGTTAAGTAGCTAAAGCAATTGTGTTATGGAAATCAGACAACGAAATATACTTACTTAAACACTTTTTTTTTTCTTTTAAATACATACTTATATAATTAAAACACCCAGACACATCCAACAAGTACTTAAAAGCTCATCACCTATATACCTGCCAGCGGTGGGAATCGAACCCACGGCCCTACGGAGCAGAGGCAGACATGCTGACCACTACACCAACGGGCCCGTCATCATCATTACATAGTATAAAACAAAGTTGCTTGCCTTCTGTCTGTTCCTATGTATGCTTAAATCTTTAATACTACGCAACGGATTTTGATGCGGATTGTTTGAATAAATAGAATGATTCTCAGAGAAGGTTCATTCACAAATCAAAAGTGTCTAGGGATCAAGAACATTTTTAGCTCTAAAAAAAAATCTAATTTATTTAAATCAAATCTAATCTTTTGGATTGGTCTCCTACCTAATTTCCCATGCCTGTATCAATGACTTATCACCACATTTTGAATAAATTATGAATGAATTCAGTTTTTATAAAATATATTCTTGATTGCAATCTTCTAAAATGTACTTGATCCCTAGACACTTTTGATGTGTGTATGTGCATTACATAGCAGAGAAACACTGTTAATAATGTATATTGGCAAAACAACGTTTGCCGGGTGAGCTAGTGAGCTAGTAATGTATAGAACGTTTTAGGTACAACCGTGCATTTCCACCGGCGAAACATGCACAAGAAAACATGTTTGACATGGGTCTAGTGATCTGGTCGTGAAATACTGCATTGCCAACATACACGGATATGATTACTAATAAAAAAAGCATACCTAATAATCCTTACTGGTTTATAACTGAACTAACTATAGATAAAATATATCAATATATTTGCTAAATTATTTTTTCACTTTGTCGCTTATGCCAAACAAAAACAAATTACCTTTAAACCTTGCGCAGGTGCAAACTCGTCCACTACGGTGGTGCGGTCGAATTTAGAATACGCTCCATCGCGGATCGTGACCATACCACCTCCTCTGATGCACACTTCTAAGGAATACGCTCCCGCGTATATTACACGAATCTGAAATTTGAGATTATACAATAAAAAAATTACAACACTAGCTCTGCTCCATGGTTTATCCTGTGCCCGTGGAAATTTCGGGATAAAACCTTCAGCAGTAGGGTGCATTAGTTAGTGGTATGTCTTTAAAATCCAGCCAACAGAGTAAAGTACACATTGCGGAACAATGTTCAAAACAAACAAACATGTTTTTATGGATGTCACATAACTGAATATTTCAAAATGCAAAATAATAAAGATATCGTAAAGAAATCGAGTCATGTGTGTCATTTATTGTTAACGACTCCCCCACACTGATACACCTAGAAACAAGTTATAATAGTTTCCTTAATACACATACGACAAACTAGTTTAACTTGGTCCTGGGGGCATCGTTTCGGGGGTGTCGTTAAAAATGAAAGAAAAAAATAATAACAAATTAACGTCTATAACAAATATTGCACATACCTCGTGTGTTCATAAGTTTTGAGACGAAATAAAAGTTGCATAACTTTTTTAATAATTTACTTATATTTCTAAAATTTTCCGTGCACATCAAATAGACACTTATCAACAATAAAATATAATTGTTATTCGAAATGACCGCCCCTGTTTTTAATACAGGCCCTTAGACGATTTGGCCAGTCATCAATTGACAACTTTGCATTTCGAATGGTAAATAATATTTTTATTGAAAATTGAAGAAAATATAAAATTATTTGACCCGTATTTTTTTATTCAACATAAAAATAATGTTTTCATTCATGATTTTAACTTTAAATATTGATTTTTTTCGAAAGAGCGTAAGCGCCATATGACGTCACTATTATGGATACACAGATCAAACATAGATAGAAAAAAAAACTATAGCTGTCAATGTCAATTTTCAAGTTGTAGTCTGTGCAGATCGTTGTTTTGTTTACTTTTGCTGTTAGAAAGGTGTGTTTATTTATTTGCTAGCCACGTCGAGTCAGAGAAATATTACTCCTAACATTGCTTTTTCTCTCGTTCGGGTTGATGCATTTTTTATCGATAGTAGTGAAATAGCGTGATTTTAGGTTTATTCCAAGAATAGGTGGGATGAAAAAAATAACCTATTTTTGTTTGTTTTGAAACTGACGATTCTGCTGTCACTAATATTGTCAATTTTATTCATGTGTAAAAAAATATGGATAGGCTTGAATTCCACCTATTTCGCACAAAGTAATGACGTCATCACACATATTTCCCATTTTACGTAATATCTCCGAATTTACGCATCTAAAAAATATAATATTTTTTGTACAGTATCCTGAAACGAAAATACAGAAACGGTTTTTTTATTTATACAGCTTATTAGGTATGCAAAGTTGTCAATTACGGCACGAATCTTTTCCAGCGGAATTAGCTTTGCTTCTCGGACAAGGGCTCGCTTCAATGACTCCAAGTTTGGGTGGGACTTTCGGCAGGCCCTGAGGTCTAATTCCGTCCATAAAGAATAATCAAGCGGGTTGAGGTCGGGACTGGAGGAGGGCCATTCGTCCGCCGCGATGAAGGCCGGAACATTTTCTCGCAACTAAGCTTGGGTGGATTTTGCCTTATGGGATGACGCCGAGTCTTGCTGGAAAACCCAATCCTTATTGTGAAATAAAGTATGAGACAGGGGTTTCACGACAGACTCTAAGATGTCACTTTGGTAATTCTTGGCTTTCACCTAGACGCCTTTTTGGCAGAAATGGAGTGGAGTGACACCTTCGTACGAAACTCCCCACCATACCATCACACTGGCCGGATGATGAGACCGCGAGACATTCCGTGCTGAAGCTGGGACCTCCTTGCTACTTTTGGCATACACTTTATTATTTTGTCGATTGAACTTTTCTTCGACAGTAAATATTTTCTTATCGGTGAAGAGTATCTTCCTCGCATCGTGTCTCTTAAGCAGTATTGGACAACGTTCGCGTCGCATTTTACGAAGGCGATCGTTTAAAAAGTGAACTTTCCTACGGCTATACGCCTTTACCTTCAGATCATATTTCAGTATTCTGTTCACTGAAACGCGCGAAATATTAGTCTGCAGAGCGAGTTTCTTCTGAGTGCGACATGGATTTCGGCGAAGTCTCTCTCTGATGATTTTGATGTTCGCAGGCGTCCTCACAGAGCGTGGCCGACCACTTCTTTCACGATCTTGCAAAGAACTTGTCTCCTTGTATCGTTTAATAGTGTAATACACGAAGTTACGGCTCACTCCAAAAGTTTTCATCTCACAGAAAATCTTCATTGGTTTTTTTCCTACCTTATGTAGCGAAATAACGGTCGCACGTAATTCTTTAGTTCCCTCCATCGCGAGAAAATTAAAAGAAATGAATCTGTCAATCATAAAAATTAAAAGTTAACATTCCAAATTCAAAATGGAAAAAGAAAAAATTATCAGCCAGTAACATTTTTTATTTTTTTTTGAGTACAAAGTTTGTCTCAAAACTTATGAACACACGAGGTAAATTGTGCACTATATCTGCGCGCACGCAGCGACTATAGTCTCACCTTCCGCCAACAGTGAGCCAGCAGCGTAAAGGTGGGCGTGGGCATCTGCGTGCGCACGTGGTGCAGGCCGAGCTGCGGCAGCGTGGGCAGCCGGCTCAGAGACAGCAGCGGCCCGTACGTCTCGCGGAGAACCACGCCGAACGACATTAGGTCTTTGTGCCTGGTTGAAACGATTTGGATACACAAAATGAGAGAGGAAACTGCAACACAACGCTGTCATGTGTGTGATTGGTTAATGCACAGGTTCCAAACATTATTTTATCTCCTATACACTGCAAAAATGTAGTATTTTAGTGCCCACCATTTTTTATCTACTTAATAAAATTAAATTATTGTGAACTGTTTTAGCGGAAATATAAATATTAGTTTTTTTCTTGGTCTCACTCTTATTACAGAACAGTGCGTTATTGTGGATATAATCTTGAGCAATGGTAATAAAAATGCATGACCATGCAGTTAGCGTTAGTTGTTAACGACATCCCCAAGACCAAGTTACTATATTTTTATCGAATATAACCTGTAATACAGGTTTGACGTGCTAAGTTAATAACTTGATATCTTAGCATAAAGCTCTTATTTAATTATTATATTGCGAAATGTAATGCATGAGGTTTAACTTGATCCCAGGTGATTTGGGGGTGTCGTTAACAATGAATGGCATTTACCCATGATAAAAGCAACAGCGATCTTACCAGTTAATATGCCGATGTAGGTGATGCAAGACGGCATGGTGCGCGTTGCCGGCGGGCTGGTGCGCGGGTGTAGCCACGGTGTAGCGGCGCGCGGCCGCCGACCACTGCAGCACGGCGGTGGCCCGCCCCAGCCCGCCCACGCCGATAACCAGCGTGCGGTACGTGTACGACCGTATGCATATGCCCGACCATAGGAGTTCGCGTTCTGACGGATCATAGTGAGAGTAAATTAATAGTGTGGATATATCACACACGGAGTTAGCTTGAGTTTAATGTATATAAATATGTATTAGCGGCGAAGATAGGAGGTAAGCCGGTAGTGAAAAATAGGCACTTAACCAATGCTTATTTAGATTTTTTTATTTGTTATACTTATTTGAGCTATAATAAGTCCCTACGCTACTTAATTTCCTTGAAAATATTTGTTAATGTGCCTGGCATAGTCTTGTCTTGTACTACCAGCTTACCCCCTAGCTTCGCCACTAATATGTATATATATAAATATTTATCCCTATTTATCTTGGTCACGATATCATGCCTGAACGGATGCACCGATTTCGTTAATTCCTTTTTTTGGGTTTGGGACACTTATTTTTTTTTAATTCTTTTTCTCGTGACTTTTTTTTTATCACTATGAACAAGCGTTACGACTTGCAAAAAAGTGCGCGCAACATTATACTGAAATACAGTTTATCTAGAACACTTTCAAGTTCAAGTCTACTAATTCCGAAGAAACCAATTGTGCCCGAGACGAAAATAAATACGAAAGCACAATCAGCTGCTTGAATTTGCATACTAAAGCATTATGGTAGGTGGGAATCGAATCCGCGACATTGTACTTATGTCCACGCCTACCATAATGCAGTATGCATTTAATTTTAATGTAGTAATCCAGGTTGTAATAGTGTTCAAATGTGTCACTATGTGGGGCTGGAGGACGCTTACAAATGGTCCTCTCAAGATCATAATTATGCGTAAATATATCGCTACGATCATATGGTAAAGGAAAAGTGATGAAACCGGCGCACCACAAGGTGAGTGAATAACGGCCTACCAAACCTATAACGACGATGGGCTCACTCCCTGTCACGTTGGAATGGTGAACTGTGTTTGACATTTGCTTAGCAATTAGTGCCTCTGTGTACCCCGGCGTGGGATTTGAAAGGCGTGAAGTTTTGTGTGAATAAAGAGTGTAGGAGTATCGGAACAGTTACCGGCGCGGGGCCGCAGCATGAGGTCGTAGAGCAGCGCGTGCAGGTGCACGATGGCGGCCCAGTCCGCCAGCAGCGCCGCCGCCGTGCGCGCCGCGCTCGTGCCCAGCTCGTACTGCAGGTACACGCAGCGACGCTCGCCTGACACACACACACACACATACACATACATACATACGCAGCCTCATACTTTACTACTAATTACACAAAAAAGTGCATAGGCCCTTCCAGGGTTCATGCTTGTAACTTACCAACTAAGTAATAATTGTACGATGAATGAACATGAATGCAATAAATAAATACATGGTAAACTGTTATGGATTACAAAGCTTCGAATCTTTGTTAAAAAAAAATGTTTACTAAACTACCCCCACCTACTCCTAGCCCCACGGGCGTTGCGCCAGTTAAATGGTAAGTAGAACTAATAACACGACGTACTCACAGTGTTGTATACGTCGTGTTATTTTTTAAATAAAATAAATAAAAAACTGAAATAAAAAACAAAAATATTTTCTACATAAGAAAAACGTATACTGCGTCAACATTTCAATCAGTCCTTCAATCAATCATAAAGATGTCGTAGCGAAATATTATGATTTGTAAATATATCGGATACTCTCACCAACATAGACCTAATAATAACACCCCAGAATTGCACATTAAGACTTATCATACACAAGTAGCACGACAGCTTACTCTTCTAGAACGCTTCATTTCCATCAGTAAGCCACCACTCACCTTGTTCCTTAGGATTGGGTGTTCTAACTGGCGATCCATGGAACACTATCTCCGCGGTCCAAACGCGCGCTTGATTCTTGGTGGTGAGCCTCAGCGTCGCAGCCAAAAGTCTCGAGCGTAGCGCATTGGCGGCCTTCGGACAGGCGCCCTCTGGTGTGGGGAGGTAGACAATGCGCATTGCCAGAGCAGAGCCGCTCCATTCGGGCTGGACTCCGCCGTGGGTCACTCCGCGGGCAGATAGCTAACGAAAATGTTGTCAGCCTTTAATTTAGCATATCTTACACCACATACAGGAAATCAAACCAAATTTATCAATTTATCCATCCGTCTCCTGAACCTCAAAAAAAAAAAAACAAACTAACCTCCTGTGCGAGGTTGACAAACGGCACACGTTCGTCGGCAGCGGCTACCACGTACGCCAGCTCGGGCAGGAAATACGCGGGCTGGCGGCCGCGGACTACGCGCGGGTTTGTCGCTGCGAGCTTGCGCTTGCCGGGCTGCATACCTAGACAATATACAACCTTGTTATGAACAATTACTTTTCTATGATATGCTATATTATTAGACTGCGATCTTATTGGGTACTTATTTAACAAAAAATTACATTAGTAGACCATGAAAAGTTGCATTACAAATTGACTCGTTGGTCATTGTAATTTTCTCATCTTTTTAACCGCCTATTAAGTGAGGAGGAGGTTCCCCATTCGACCATATTGTTAACAGACTTCAAAAAAGGAGGAGGTTCTCAATTCGTCTGTATTTTTTTTTATGTTTGTTACCTCAGAACTTTCGCCTGGGTGAAACCGATTTGGATGTTTTTTTTTAAAGCTGGTGTTTCCCCTTTGGTCCCATATAAATTTGGTTCAGTTCCGAAAATGGCATCCATGAGACAACCACATAATACTCGTATATGTCAAATTTAACTGGTTGAAGTCGGTTCTTTTTTCTTTGTTTTTTTGTGTTACCTCAAAATTTTTACTGGGCGAAACGATTTGGATGTTTCGTTTTTCATTATGTGCTATAGCTTTTTAGATATAGTTGTAGTATAGTTATATTGTATACTAGTTGTCTCGGCAAACGTTTGTTTTGCCTTAGGAAGTCGCATTTGTAACCCGTGTATTGGAAGAAATACACATTTTAAACCTTCCCTAGACTTCCACGTGTGATTCAAGACCAAAATTAGTCAAATCGGTCCAGCCGTTCTCGAGTTTTAGCGAGACTAACGAACATCAATTCATTTTTATATAATAGAGAGTTACCAGGTGTATCGAGCGGCGTGAAGGGTCCGTGTGTAAGCGTGAACGTGTCCAGCTCGACGAGCGAGTGTATCTTGAGGAAGGCCTTGGCGACGTTGGGCGGCAGGCCGGCGGGCGGCGGCGGCGCGGCCTCGTCCTCGCACTCCTCGGGCGTGCAGCGCCGCGACCCGCCCAGGTGGAACGACAGCGACACCGAGCACCCGGCGCCCGACCCGCCCGGATTACTGCCCGCGGTCGCCGCCACTTCTTTCATCTCCACGATCTGTTGGTTCATGATCATTGGTATGAAAGTTCCAATATACACACGTCAAAAGTGTCTAGGGATCAAGAACATTTTTAGCTCCAAAAAAAATATAATTTGTTTAAATCAAATCTATCTTCTGGATTGGTCTCCTACCTGATTCCCCATGCCGGTATCAATGACTTATCAACTACATTTTGAATAAATTATGAATGAATTCAGTTTTTGTAAAATATATTCTTGATTGCAATCTTTTAAAATGTACTTAATCTCTAGACACTTTTGATGTGTGTAATAGGTTTTGGGGTGTTTTTTGCATTATTGAATACACTAGAGATGCCTCCTGGGAGACACTGTGTCTTCAAAGCGTCTATATAACAATCACTTTCGTGTCGAGCTGGCTCCGAGCTTGGAGTATGTGAACTTGGTGCTGTCCTTACACTGGCGCCCGAGTGGGACTCCACTTGGAGAGGACGCGGGGCAGATTGCATGTCAGTGTGGACCGGACGATGTAATTGTCTTCGGGTGCTTTCCGGTGCGCCATGAAGGCTTATGCTAAGCGGTTTGATTTTATAAGCCCGTGCTTATTTTTGCTTTTAGAAGAGTTACGTGACCGTGACGGCAAGATATACATAGGTAACAATTAGGTATTCTATTTAAAAAAAGGTTCTACAAATTTCCAAACTCACCAGTATATGATCGTTATGTCGATGGAGCGTGACGTAGAGCCGGTCGGGTGCTAACTTGCTCAGCGGGTGGTCTGGGCCGTGTAGGAACGGCAGGTGCTCGCAGATGCTGGCCGGGAGATGCTGGATTGTCTTTTCACAGCGACGAGCAACTAGCCAGAACCTGACGAATTTAAGACAAAATGCTACGGGTTATTTTCTTAAGACAAGACTGTACAGTCTTGCAGTTACCTATACTTAAATTATAAGGAGTGAAATAATTGTATGGATGAATGAATGAATAAACTCTTTATTGCACACTGTACATTACAAAATGTAAAACTAACAATAGTAAGATT
>SJJU01072765.1:0-28679 GCA_012932125.1 Conopomorpha cramerella | reverse complement strand
TATGAATGATTTTTAAAAAAAGCTCTCTATTTGAATCGAGATGAAGAAATGCTCTATCTAATGTATATCATTATTTATCGCATACGTGTACACAGCAGCCTGTGTCAGGCCTGCAAAATAGGTAAATTCGAGAATTCCCCCTTAAGGAGAAGCTCATTTTAGAATTGTCAACCAAAATAATTAAATGTTAATTTAAATTTTATTGTTTTATATCTGCTTGCCTTTAATTGTAAACGATGTACTTACCTGTTATAAATTTTCATACCAGTACTTATAACTAAATAATGTAATTTTTTAATGTATTGTGTGTAAATTGTTGATGTGTCTAAATAAATAAATAAACAAAAAATAAAAATATGAAATGATGACTCCCATTACAAAACACTAAACAGGTACTGAAACGTATATGAATAATACAAGTTTGAAAAAGTACACATACCTGTAACATAAGCTAAAGTCTGTCGAAAAAAAAAACCTTTTTTTTAGTCACAGTGTTCCCGAATAGCCCACCCTATCAAGGTCAACGCGTCTTAAGTTTAAGGGCGGGCACTCCCCACCGTTAGTGCCCACGTTTGCCGACACGTTCGCCAGGGGTCGCCACAATCGGAGACAATATCCGGCTCTGTCACAAAACGTCTATACTTTGTATTTGCTCACGTTTACACACATTGCCATCTTAACCTTTGTTATATTGAAGAAGGTATTGTGATAAAAGAGATTTTGTGTACTAACTCTTTGGTACGTGTTTCGCATTTATAATTTCATCTTTATCATTCCTAATAGAATTTATGATAATAAAATAACCTTATTTACATACCTAGCCTAAAAGATATTCTGATGTGTATAGTATTTGATGCTGACTTTATAAAGATTGGTTATAACGCGCCTTTAAGGAGGCCTATGTGCTAATTTGATGATTAAAGTTAAGTTTAATTTCTACCTATTCGACAAAATTTGTTAAAAAATTGACACGTTCATGGACATTCAACTGGACAGACGGGATGTGTGATGTGAAAGGGTTAAGATATGACGTAAATATAGCTGTGGGATAAGTCAGGTCATGCATGAATTTCAATGTAAGTTTAAATAAAAACAGGAACATTTTTTTGGTCAGGTTTCATGGAGGCTGAGATGCAAACTCATCATTCCTGTCTGACTTGAACTCTGCGCAATCATTCCGGCAATTAAAAAAGAAGTTAGGGTTTAGCCGAGCAGGGACTGCGCACTTCTTGTGCAAAACAAGGCCCTACTCTAGTTCCTCTAATGAGGTTTTTTAGTATTGTCATTTTTATTGAGATTTTCAGCCTTTGTAACTTTAAAATGGTACCATACATCCGTAGAATTAGTGTAGAGGTGTTTTGAATATTAATTACCCTATTTTTTATCGATTGAGCGGCAATAGGAGTTAGTAAATTATAAACATGCTTCATTAAGTAAAGTTAAAAGCAGCTTAGGGGACACTGTGATAGTAGTTCCGTACTTTCAAACATGAAACAATAATACCAGATAAGTTTATTTGTTTCATTATACGACGTGATAGTGAACGCAAGAGATGTCCTGGAAATACGAAATTATTGTGTGCTCTTTATTGCACACTGTATAGTCCTTAGAACAATGACACTTGCAATGTAATACTGTCTACTAAAGTGTTAAATTGAGTGATTTTCACAGCACCAGAAACCGCATGAACAAATATATCCTACTTTTTTATTTATTTTTAGCGGCGATATATTTTTTTTTAATATTTTTTTGCGGATGTAGAGTAGGCAAACGAGGGTGAAGAGTGCATCATTGCAATTTATACAAGCGCCGGACTGGAAAATGGATGAGTCCTCATACAACTCGTTCAATTAGGGGCGATGCAGACATGCACTCCTTCCAACAAGCATCTAACAACTGAGGGGTAAAAAACATCTTGTATTGTCTTGGAATGACTTTTTAAGAATGTTGGAACAATACTTGAGAGTTGTATTTAATGTTTACGCAAGTTCTGAGTACTGCTTTCACTTTAATCTAGCTGTTAGCTAGCGTTGTAACGTTTTTATGCCAATAAACATTATTAACAGTGTTCTTTGCTATTATATGCATGTATTTCCTTTACCTCCTTAAGCCTTCCTTCCCTGAACCTTCCTCAAGAATCACTCTATCTGCTAAAGAAAACCGCATCAAAATCCGTTGCGCAGTTTTAAAGATCTAAGCATATAGGGACAGGCGGCGGGAAGCGACTTTGTTTCATACTATGTATTGATCTATGGATCGTAGTTTCTCGCGGAAAACTCACGGTTTTCCTCGGTCCCGTCAAAATCAACTTTTAAACGGAGATAAAACTTCAAATAAACCTTGTCGGGATATTACGAACACACTGAAGATTTATACAATTTGGCTTGATAAGTATTTTTTTTATAGCTATTAATGATTATGTATTAGAAGATCGTTGAACAATTAATAAGTAACTTGAAATTTTCGATGTTCTTTTAACAAAGTATCTTTCTTTGGCAAAGTTTAATTAAAAACTGTTGGCTGAAGTCTGGTTGTGGGGAACCTTGACATGTCGATGGTTCTCGTGAGGTTACCCCTTGGCACTGGTTGAATATTGGCGCTGCGGGTGCAATCTTCCGAAATACGCTAAGCCAGGTGATATTTTGTTGCTGTTTTATAGGTTTTACTAAGTTCTTATCGTTGTATTCATAAAGTTGCATTCAAATATACACATGCTAGTTATTAGTAATTCACGTAATATTATTGTTCTTCTTACTTGTATTGTTCTTCATTGTTCAAAGTCTTTGAGATATTTGACGGATTGGTGGATACTTACCGTAATAGCCCTAAAGCATGCTACTGATTAGCATGTCTATGAGTAACTTTAGAACAGTGCTAGTGCACTACTCATAAGGGTCTCAAATACTGGTCAGATGTACGCCAAATATATAAAGTTATCTAAATAGATATGCGTCAATTAGAAGATGTTTTCTTCAACGCTAAATGATAGTCTTCCCGCCCGAGATTCATAAGTATGTACAGAGTAGATCAGATCACACATTAGTAACTATGTTATTTTTCATACACTATTTATTTTGCTATAGTATACTTTAAAGATGTTTAAATGTACTGCGTAGCATGCGGTCGGACGAGCGATTCACAAGTGGGACCACTTAGCCCATTTATACAGAAAACTTACTTTTAGCGCCTGTAATCTGAAACGTAAGCAAGCAAGTTTATGCTGCTCCAAAAGAGACAAATACGCCACAAGTATCACATAAGCATTGATTTTTCTTACACAATAGGTATATATAGGCGTAATATCCATTGGGTACACTACCTAGTAAGATTTTATTGGCCGTACGTAATCTTATTTTATTGCAAAAACCTTCCAAAATATTCCGGCCATTGCTTCAGCTGCTTATGTTTTATTATTTTCCTTTTTACAATAATTTGTTCCAGGCCGGCGCACCACGTAGCTTAGGCCAGTCACGATTCCCGCCATAACTCGCTCGGACAAGTTAAAACGCGGGAAATGGCTTTACGGACCTTTTGCGCCGATTGTGCTTGGACTCCTTGCTTCGTGATCGTTATGAATCTTAGGTATTCAAGAGTATTGGTTTAGTTTTAGAAGCAGTACGATTTACTTATGTTAAAAAAGCTTGGGTACAAATTTTGCTATCCGTAAAGAATTCTAGGACTGTAGATAAGATGATGAAGACTTCTATGTAAGATACTTCTATCTACTCCCCTACTAATTACTTCGTCGATATTATGTAGAAAACTACCCATGCCGCTATACGTCCTACCGTTAATCTAACAACAATTCAGTAAAAAATGCAAAGTAGAAAGCAATAACATACTTTGAACATAAAAAATGCAATCCATTGATGTATTTCAGAAAATGGTATCAATATTGAATATTTAGTTTCGGCGTGTTCTCAAACACACAACAAAGTTTTACCAAAAGCGATAAAGAGTAGACGTATATCGGCGGCGGTTTAGGGGGCATCATGTGGAAGCCCGAAGGATCACGATCATCGCCGACCGGGCCCGAAGAGATCAGACTGCTACATTTTTATTGCCCGGAAATATCGGAAGTTCAGTTCCATCACGTGTCGGTCTTCAACTTTGCTAAGTTGTGTTTTAAAAGACGTGTCACTGATTGTATTGTTTCGGGTTTGTTGTGTTGTGAGTATTTTTGACTGCCGTATATTTTTTTCTTCCAGAATACCTAGTCTTGTATATTTTTACGAACAAGGAACCGACTTCAACCTTTTGGTGTCCTTTTGTGCTTTTTTCATGGATGCCAATGTCTGGACCAGATTTCAATGGGACTAAACGGGAAGCACTAGATTTAAACAAAAAAAAATCGTTCAAATCGATTCTCTCAGTCAAAAGTTTTGAGGTATCAAACACAAAATTATTCCGAATCCGAATTTCGGTACCTGTTAATTTTTGGAAGATGATTAAAAAGTTTTTTTAAAGCATGTTGCCAGAATTTTTTTTATCACTATGAACAAGCGTTTGACCACCATCCTGTCTAATGTTAAGCAGCGATGTGATCCACGATGGAGCACACTTATTTATTAGGTACCTATTCACCCCCGACTCGAAGACCTTCAGACTGTACTGCGCAGGAAACACAGACTCCGGCAAATCATTCCACATCCTGGCGGTTCGCACTATGAAAGTGGACGCAAAAAGGGGTTCGCGTTTCTTTATGAGACATTATTTCTTACAATTTTACGTTTGGTATTTCATACATGGTTATTGGTTTCTATAATATTGTTGACAGTTCCTTACCAAACAACAAAATCAATGTGTATTCCATTGAATCTTTTGACCGTCGAATGATAAAAAAAATCACACAACAATTCAGGAAATGCCCATTCCCAATATAAAATATAGCTGATAATAAAAAGTTTAAAAAGTAATTAGTTACTTACTGTGTCTAACAAGCGTGTATTTTCTGTGACTAAATGTATGCATTAGTATATACGAATTCCTTATTCTTGTGTAAAATTACACATAGCACTAACATATTTATACTTCAAAACGTTAGGAGACTAATTCGTGCAGATCGTAAACTTTTATTTACCGTATACAGGGTGGTAAAATATCGTGTTACGAGCGACTCCCCCGGCAGCAGAGGAGGTGGCCGCTAAGCTCCAGAGGTCTCAGAGTTCAAAACCCAGTTCAAATGAGAGGAAACACTTCAAAAGCGAACCGATACTGTTTTAACATTGCATTTGCTGAGCTCAGACGAGATTTTTTACTTATCCGTTTTATTTTCCTTTGATTTTTCTTTCAACTTCTCATTGAAATACTAGACGGCACTTACATTTCAATTGTCTGCTTAACGTCATAAATTATTAAGAAAAATTCCACAACAGAACGTCATCACGGCGCACAAAACTTTCTCTGCCACCGATTCAAACACAAAACAAAAGCCATTTAATTAAGTGGGCGAAAAAAATTCTTGACATAACGAATGCTTCCGCCTTGAAAAAAAAACGAAAACTCTATTATACAATTAAAGTGAAGTGACGCCACCTTACTTTTCCCGGCAAATGAAAACGCGTGTTAGGTCGGGGGTGGCCGGCGGAGGCTGCACGGAGCGCGTGTTACCCGCGAGGACGCGGCAGTGCGCGGCGCGCGCCCCGCCTGGCCCACACGCCACCCGCACGCCGCTTTCCGCGACCGAAAATAAATAACACGTAACCGGAAAATAAACACACCCTATATAAAGTCATACCAACATAACAGTGAAGTGATACCAAACAAAAAGTGACACTATCGCCCCTATAAAACTGTGACAAAAGTTTGTTTTTTAAACTGATAAAAGTTATTAGCAGTGACAGTGTTTTGCATTTTCGCGTAAGAATAAATTATGGTGTTATCAGATTTGTCTGGAAGCGTTGGAACACCGGCCAAAAGGCGGGAAAATTTATGACAGTACCCACATTTTCTTTGGCGTATTTTCCTTGAGATCCCTTTAAGGTTTACGGCTCAGATGGTCCAAAGGGAAACTCCTTTGTGGATTTGCAGTTTTTCTTTTTTTTTGTGATGTTTATTTTATTTGGCATTCAAAAGGGTATTCTGAACATATTTGTATTGTATCAGGGGCACGTTTGTGATGTTATCTTAAACTTGGGATAATACTTATATGCTCCTGTACCTTAATATACTGGCCTATATATATAATGTACTCGTATTATATGAACACACTTTTGAAAAAGGAAATATATATATATACTTACTGTATATATATTATGAAATATTTTATTTTAGAAAGGGTTAACAAATTTCATTATTTTTCTTAAAAACCTACTGCTCCACTGATTAAGATACTCTGTCAACACGTCACACCCAACACGTTCTACACTGAAGTTTTATTGGCAGTAGTTTGCGTCATAATCCGGCATCCTGATGGATGAGTCACTGAAAACTGCGACCGTATTCTGTTACAAAAATAACAAGTCAAGTTATATTACCTTACAATTATTTACGTATTTTTACATGGCGGCTATAAGGTAGTACATCTTCATACTCAAGTATTATCTACTAGTCAACCTTGAAATATGGGAGAACGTAATATATAGTATTTATAGGTTTAAAATATAGTATTTAGGTTACCTAATTAATTTAGGTAAAAAATATTTGTACACCTTCAAAAGGTTGGTCCCTTTTGAAACCGTGGTACACCCAGTACCACGGTTACTTTCTCATTACCGTAGTACAAATAGTGGACTGGTTGTACTAACATTAGCTGTGCTACTGAACACAGTCAATACAGTCAATGGTACCATAGTTAGGAACCAATGATCGTGATGCTCCCCCCAACTAGAGGAACAAGTTGTATATTGACGAAAATTTATATTGACAAAATGTTGACGTTTAATGAGAATAGAAAATACTTAAAAGTACTTTACCACCGGTTACGGTTATTTTATTATAACTGTGGTGCCACCATGGTTACTACTGGGGTGCTACGGTAAGGAAAAAGTAACCGTAGTAACACTGGTGGTACTATTGGGTGTACCACGGTTTCAAAAGGTTTTGGTCTTAGTAAATACTAGCTGTACCGCCTGGTGTTACACACGTTTTGATTTTCGTTCCCGTGGGATTATCGGGATTAAATATAGCCTATGTTCACCGGGGAAAGCGTAGCTTCCCAAAGGTGAAGGAATTTTATAAATCGGTCCTATTTGATGCAAATAAACAAACAAATGTTTCCTCTTTATAATATTATTAATATTTGACCTGTCAAAGAAAATGAATTAACTTATTAAATTAATTGTTAGCATTTGACGAGAATGGCAAATAACTGTCAGTAATAAGGTAATTCAATGTACAACGATATACAATGCAAACATAATAGAAAACTCCCTGTAGTTTTGGTGGATTGGTCTCACTATTATCAGTAGGTACCCTAGACAACGGTACTGCACAATTTTTTTAAACAAGTCTCACTATATCCTTTGACGCCTAGATATTATTATGTCAAAAATTAATAGGTACTTCGACTTACAATCGGGAGGTTCTGCTGTACTGCTGTACTGTACCAATGGGACTCTTTTACAAAAGTGCGGTTCACCGTTCGAATCGTTCTTTGCGTACAATTTGTATAGAAGAATATCATGATGAAACACGCATGCGTTTGCCTACCCCGCTTTGGGACTACAAAGCGTGATTTTTTAAAATATTTTAATACACCTTTAGGTACACCCCAATAAAATATAGTTTCCTCGCCCAGCAAGGGACGTCATGTGGCTGATGATGATGCTGATGGTTATTATAATTTATCACGACCCTATAGATGACATATTTTAAGTGAGGTTGATTATATGTGCCTGGCATACTAATTTATAGTGGATTCGGCCTTCATTCTGTAGGGATACTTCACTTTTCCTCTGTGTGGATTCGCTCTGCTTCCTGACGTCATTTCTCATGAGAAATGTGAAAACTCGTTTTCTAACATTCATCACTTGGGCGCTAGAGCAGTTGATTACAATAGTTTCTGCACGTAGTTATAGAGGTAATGAAGTTAGTCAGTTCTTTTAAATATTCACTTTCTTGTAGAAAATTGTGTTAGTACTTGTGGACGCAATAAAATTATAATTAGATTTTTATTGTTATCGTGTCGACAGGCATGCTCCCCCTCGAAAAGTCTACTGGTTTTTGTGTTCGTGGATGACATTTATAAATGGGAAGAGTAGGTAGAAAAGGTAAGTAGAAAGAAAAGGTAGGAAAGGTAGGTCTTTGTTTAGTTCATCTGAAACGGAAGTATATACCTAGTTGGCTTAGATAATTCCAACTATAGTGTATAATTTAATTCCTGTATTATTTAAATCTGCATAATTATCCACTCATAATCATCAATCATAATCTTCGAAGCCATTTACAGAGACATTTGTGAACGTTGTGAAAATCTAATCCTGGATTTACTTATTATTTGGCGCAATAAAGTATTAAATACGTGAGGACTTAATACTAACGTTTTGTCTACCAGTCAAGCCCTACCTATATTGTATAGGTTGTTATATACCAAGTAAACCACAACAGCCTTTAGCCATAACAACGCACCTTTCTTATATCGAAAACAAGATAACACAATTTCATACATTTCCCTACTCCAAAAAATGTGCGCTTATTTACATAGCTTGCCATATACGCGACTTTCATCTTTCAAAGCAACGTAATAGGGTTGAATTCTGTATGTTTGGCAACAGAGTATCAACGGAATGAGTCAGTGCATTATTGGGTAGGCGCGTGACTTACGGTACGTGAAGGGAATCGTACTACACGGTGACAATATTTGTACACACAGAACCGTATTATGAAACTCCCTTGAAGCACATATTTCTGTTCGTCTCGCTCTAATCAGACTTGTGTAAAAGAGACAAACTCCGAGCGGTACTTCACTAATTATTATGGTTTCAGAGTACGGGCTTAACATTTTCTAACTAAGGTTCATCCTCAATAACGTGATCTGCGAATGCAAAGAACGTTCTCACGACGCGAGACCAGGAAAAGTTCAAAATTGTATACAATATCTTGTCAAAGTTCATCGCGCAATCTATCGGAATACAATAATTGAGTATGCGGAAGGTAATTCTAACAGAGCATGGAATTTGTACGCATATGATTAACATAATCATCTGCTCGCTCTATGGATTTCGGTTGGGATTAAATATGAATTATACTCGAGTTTAACTACCTATAGCGTACCTTTAGTTATAGATTACTTGAATATTGTTATACAAAGGACTATACTAAGGATATTAATACGATATAATAATTTTATGTGAAGTGTAGGTATTTAATATTAACAACATAACTGTCACTAAAATCTTAGCCATCGTTATTACACGTCATTATAGACAGGTCATTGTGAAACAATGACATACTGAGTAGAGTGGTACATACTCTTATTTATTTTTGTTCTAAATGGTGAATAGTAGAATAGTATTTTTTTGTATCGTTATCATAATGTTAAGACTGCTGACATTTCTTGCTGAATAAAGGTACTGATACACATGCTAATTAGTGCCAGTGGCCAAGCCGTTATTATCTTAAAACTTCCACGAGTAATAAAAACAATAATATTACGGGAGTAGCTGCAATTGTGTTAAAGAAGTAATAAAGTTAAGTAAAGAAGTAATATAATGATTATAATACAGTTTACAAAAAACGCTACGCCGTAGTGATATTTTTCGTAGCTCGTAGTCGCGTAGTCGCGTAGTCCGGCCATTCATTCTTTTCCTCTATCTTGATTTATGATCGCACCTTCGTTTAATATTGTTTTGTTTTGGTACCTATGTCTAGTTTGGGCGTCGTATCTGTAATTTGATAAGATACGTATTTGTATTTTCCTTGTCATCCCAAGGGATCCTTAAACAGTAAATAATACTATGTCATGATTTTATACAACTCCTAGTTAGTTGTAGTACAGTCAGTTAAGCATCTGGTCTCAAACTCATAATGTGATTTGATACTAAGGTTATTTTTCTACTTGTTATAATATATCAATCCTACGATACTGATCGTTTAGTGACACACAGTGGTGTTGCCCTCAAAACTAGATAGACCACTTTTGTATAATATAGGCTAACAATTATTTAGCATGGTGAAGTAACCATTTACTTTTTTAGTGATTAGTACCTATTTGTTTTTTAAGCAATTGCACGGAATGTTGACTGAATGAAACAACGGTAGCCGTTCGGTCGATTTGGCTTAACATTTGTTAAGAAATAGACGGAAACACAGAAAAAAGATAATGAAGAATTTAATTGATCCTGCAGCGGTGACCTGCAGGCTCACGTTAGATTCTGCAATGTCTCAATAACATTAGTTTTTTATACTCTATGAGCAAGCATATACTGTATGACCACCATTGCTTGATGTTAAGCATATATGTAGTCTACAATGGAGCAATTCGTTATAAGATATTCGTTTTTCACCTAAGAAACACAGACTCCTGCAAGTCATTCCACATCCTGGTGATTCGCACTTTATTTATCGAATACATCTGCTAATAGAATAACAGCATGTAAGCAAAAAATTCTTAATGAAATACATAAATATGCAGATCACAACCACCCCCGATGACCTTTAAAAACATTGACAGAGCAGCGTTTTTATCCCCAGATGAAAAATCAAAATAAAGGGTTGATTCGACACATTAACCGTCGCAGGGCGGGGGCGGGGGCGGCGGTGGAGGCGGGGCGGGCGTTACGCTGCGTTTTGTTTCTGATTAAACAAATTGTGCTGGATGTTTATTGGTCCCACGGGCGGTCGGTGACTATGAAACTGATACTTGCTCCTGGAAGTGACTTTTTGTATTATTACGAGTACAATATGGAGTTACGATGTATCGTAAAACTGGGTGTTTTCATAACTAATATTTTTGTACTTTTTATGATATAAAAATATTAACACCCTCCCGACTAATATTATAAATATATTAATGTATCATTGTTATTCTTTCATGCTAAAACTTTTTTATCGTCATGAAAATTTGTATAAATAATCGTGGTTGTATATTTTCTCGAAATTCTCCCTGGAATATGCCGCTGTGGTATTATCAGGAGGTAGGAAGAGACAGATAAATTACAATATATTTTTGTACGTAGACAATCGTTTTCTACTTGCTTACTTACAGTATATCCTGACACAATATGACTCCACTCTCCTCTTCTACATTGTTCATATATGACCGTAGTAATTGGCACTTTTAAAACTCCCCTACTAAAAACTTTTTAGTGTATGTTTTTAAACAGAGTGTGTAAATGGCAACATACCTACTTAACTCCCGGTTTCTTGAAGCACGATTGTTTTGACAAAGCAAACTCTAGGACTGATTAAGCTGTATTTACATTTTTATTTGCTTGTCATCGATCTCCAATTTCAACACTCAACGAATGCGACTGTGAATACTTATATTACCGTTTTCCCAATCAAATAACAAAACGAAAACATCTGCTCCCAGGACATAAGTTACGACCAATCGCTTCCCAAAAAGTTACAATATTATCCTTATAAACACGCGGAAGTATCGAGTACAGGCAAAGCATCGACCACTATAAGCTGACCTACAAATTTCACCTACATACCTTCATTGCCAGTACAGTTTAAATATCTATGAGTATAGTCACTGGATATCGCGACGCAGGCGGCGGGCACAGCTGGTGGGTAGTTCAGACCCAGAGGCACTTGGGGCCGATTGCCTCATTAGTCAAGAAGAGATAAATGAAATCACGTTTGTAAGTAACGAACGTATCGTTTACCAAGTTTTGGTATTCGGTGGAATAAGATCATTGTCTCTGATTAATATTGCCTTAATGTTGTATTAGGTACATCATATTTTTAAAGAAATGCGCAAAAAATTAACGCAGTGTCATGTGTTTAATTTTTGTACCAATTTAAAAAGTATAATTGTTTTTTCAATAAGCGTTTGACCACTACCCTGTCTGAAACCACATCTCTGCTTAACATGTGGTTTGCGATAGATGTATATAAATATTATTTTTTATATCTGATAAAAAATCGTCTTTTTCAGAAAAAGCATATTGCAAACTCTCTTTATCTCGATTATCATCAACTTTATACAATAGATTCGTTAAGAAAAGAAAATAGGACAATATCTATGAGACGTGACAAGAGGTCTCGATGAGTCCTTTTACTTCGCCTTTCGATTAGTTGCAATTTTGACCTTACGAGGTAGAGGATAGAGTGCTATTTGTTTTGGTGTTACGTTTAAAGGAGAGGCAATAAAAGCAGCGGTGGATGGGCCCGAATCCTTTTCGATATCGTGAGGACTTAAAGCTCTAGACAGATGAAATCGATAGTGCACCTGACAATACGATATTCCTTCCATTTGTTCGCGAGGAGCTAAAAGATACGCTTCTAGCCCTTAGTACAAATAATACAAGAATATTATTATTTTAGATACAGCCAGCCTGTGTGAATATTATCCTTGTTAGGTGATAAATTGAAATACATAGTCCTATTAGTTCCTTATATATCTTCTGCTCCATATAAGATCGAATCTATAACCCATAACTTTTTGACATTATTACATTTATTTGTATTTGATTTAAGATATGAGTACATTCTATAATAATACTAGCTGTTATTTTTTTTATCCTTAAAATAATAAATAATAAAAATACAATTTATTAATCACGGTAAAATAATAACAGTTGGGCTTAGGAGGGTGTAAAATAGTGTCTTACTCCTACCCCTACCAAATGTACTATTATTCGATAAGACAGAGAATAAGTCCTTAAATAAGAAAAACATAAAAATCGATCGAAGTTTACGAAGGACTCTACGAAAGTTTTAAAATTAATCCTTCCTGTAATAACATGACACGCCTTGTGTAGCCTGTATGGATTAACCTATACGCAGAGAAGAAAAATAACACGTTGAGCTAAGTTGTTGATAAATGTCCTACTTTTTAATTATTATTTCAGCACTGAAAATGTTGTATCGGGCACAAGAAGTAAGTAATTATTAAAGTATATTTCATGACAAGTCACTATTCCAATTCACCCAATGCTTGCTACATAAATGTGTTAAGCGATTTGGAAGTTTACATAATTCTAATGTTAAAACGATCGTTGACTCTTTACCTTAGTACCCAACTTACTTATGTGAAATTCATTCAAGAACCATCGTAAAATGGACTCTCTATGTTAGTCGTTACAAGAGGCAACCATTTCAATACAATTTGTAATTGTCACGTAGTCCACAAGCAACTTCAGAACTCGCGTCACGATTCAGGACATTTTTTTTTACAGTAGATCCTTTTTTGTAAAGGAAGTACATATAGTACAAGACCAAGTAGAAAAAATACCGTAGCCGTACCGAGCGCGTGGTGTCGCGTGTACAAAACACATTAGAACAGTTGAAACCCTTTGTAGTAATTTACTGAAGAGCGCAGACGACGCGGGACACACTGTTGACTCCCTAATGCCGCTGTTACACATTCCGATACAGCAAGAATGTATACACCCTTATTGCATACACTTAAAGGTCGGTATTCATCAGCAAAATTGCGGTAAAATGTCCCGTTATCGCTTAATATTACGCGAAGTTTACTCGTACTGTTGTAAACGATTGCAGTAGAGTAGCTTTCTGTACGGTTTTATCAGAAACTGAGATAACATCGCAGAAACAGCTATTTATGATCGGCCTACAAACTCCTCCTTCCGGTACAATGTTCTGAAGTACATAGTACCCATTTAAGCTTAGGACTATGTATGTTGAAATTGTTCACAAAATATTATTTTATTACAATTTTGTGGAGACATCAATTTTATTTCTGATTTCCTTAGAAATATACCTAACCTTATCGTGATTGTCTTTTGAATAAGATATAAAAAACGGATGTGCATGTCGTGGTTGGTTTTCAACACTTGGTTCACAATTTTGAACTTCTACGATGTCGCTTTTAAACTTTTCATTCTTGGTTTTATTGTTTCTTGCCACGCCTATAGGCATTTGAATAATGTAACCAAATAGTAACATTGAGCATTTCATAGTACTCACTACACTCACCTTATAAAACTAGATGGTATTTCAACACGAAATTCCTTTTTCATGTCGGTATACTTCTTTCTGAGTTTCCATTTATATAATGTGTTTCAAACACGAAAAAAGTACGACACTGTTGTGTGATTTATACCTCAATATCGGCACAAAATATCCCTGTAAAAGTGACAAGTTACATACAACAATAAAAGTGTTCGTGTCCGCCAGCTTTTGTGGACAATCATTAAATATTGAAGAGTATTTTGGAGGTAATCGATAATGGCCAGACACGGCACACTACTTCCCGGCCGGCCGATGACACAAATAGTTTGTGTCACCGACTATTCTATACTATGATTATCCTATGATTTTCTTACTTTACAGCTTTATTTTTTTAACAGTAAGTAATATGATTTATAACCTGAGTCAGAAATGTGTAAGAAGAATGAATAGTTGAAAAATAAAAATAAAATAAATACACTTCACGCCTTTAATCCCAAAGAGGGGTAGGCAGTGGCACTAAAGCAAGTACCTACGGTTCACCAAGCGTATTTAACCCAACGTGACAGGGGGTGAGCCCATCGCCGTTATAGGGTTCACACACCTTGTGGTGTGCGGGTTTCATCACAATGTTGTCCTTCACCTTACGAGCGTTGCGTTGCGTACATAGGCTCTGAAAAAGAGTCCCATTGGTACACGTCCAGCAGCCGGACTCGAACTCTCCAGTTCCCGGTTACAAGTCAAGAGTCCGACCAACTGGACCACAGACGCTCTGAATAGTTTAATTTGTTCCATATGACCTTTTGGTGCTAAAAATGTATCCAATTTAAGCCAAGTATTGTTTCGACGGATATAGCTGCAGTATTATCACGTAAGCATACACAAAAAGGGAGAATACAGGAGTGATTAGAAACCACACAAAATCCTTGATGTCTCACATTGATGAATGTCTGTTCTAGTATAGCATACTATAAAAGAGTATAAAATTGACAATGGTACGATTTCGAAAATTACGATCTTATCGCTACGAACAATTTCGAGGTTGGTCTTTGGTCATCATCGGTAATTCGGTTCTGATTGTCTATGTCCGTGTTAGATATCGAGCAATCAATGTGTTTTTTTAGGCCCTTTTTTACTTAATATCTCTAACATGTATTGTGTCTATGTTATGTTTTCTTCGAAACATTGTACACTGTTATAAAACACTAGCTGTACCGCGCGGTGTTACTCGCATTTTTTCGTTCCCGTGGAAATTTGGGGATAATATTAATAATGTTATATAGCCTAAAACCTTTTCCCTTGAATGATCTATTCAACACACATTTTTTTTAATTCGAACCAGAAGTTTCTGTGATTAGCGCGTTCAAACAGACAAACTTTTCAGCTTTATAATATTAGTATAGATTATTGGTTAAACGTTGGTTATCCATAAAAAAGTAATTATTTATTAGTACAGATAATGATTTTAACTCTTTCCTGGACAGTGAACGGCTATAGCCGTCGTAACAATATAAAATCTATTGTGTATTTTTACTGTCCGCCAATGTGTTAAGACACATTTTATTCAGGGTTTTTGAAGCTAGTAGCAAGTTTTTCTGTAAACATGTGTGTATTATCAGAAGTAGGTCAAAGCATGTTTGCAACATAACCAGTAATAAAGTAACAGTTAACTAAATAAGCCACTTCGAGAAATTGTTTTCCTGCATCAATAACAAGTTGCGGACAACGTATCTAAGCCACCCCGCAGCGCCCGAAAATGCAGCAAACATACTCCGAACTGCTTCTACTTTCGTACACCATAAACTACCAGGCGGTCCTGAGGGTGATTCCCGTTTAATCGGAAGTGATGCGACACCAAACGATAACAGCCTCTCTCACACTTGAAATAAGGATTGGCTAAGTGTTTCCTTTTTAGCTCTCAGCGACAATATCAACGAGAATACAGCCACTGAAACTTAGAGCCCCGCAACATGAGACTTGCGTCGTGTACAACTAATGAAGAGTTATATCTAGTTGGTACGTGGAAAGTTTGTTTCAACTGCGGAGCGTTCGCTGACAGACAAAACTAGTTAAGCATTTGATTTAGGAACACAACACGCGAGTTAATATGACGTGTTACTTCAGGACTGGCAACTTTAAAATGTAAAGAAAAGAGACATTTTTTTGTTTTCTAAACCCAATAGTGAGGTTTAGAAAACATAAAATTGTTACAATATCTTTAGATCACGTTAAAAATATCCTTCACTCGACGAAATAAATTAATTAAGATACTTTTTGCATTTGATTGCACACTATACATTACAAATATGAAACAGACAATTGTAATATGACCAAAAAGTGACTTTAAACCTCAGAGGGAAAAAGTCCAAGGTCCCTAAAATATCGATTATTTTACATACATACACTTACGTCTGTATCAGAAGGGGTAGATATAGCCTTAAGATCACAACCCTTCGGCCACATTTAACATAATAAAGAGTTATTCGATTATTCTCTTGTAGGTATATTAATTTCACAAAATGAAATATGTTTTGAAATCACAACTTTTCTCTTTATTTTCAAAAAGTTTCAAACAGATAGATATAGCTTCAATCTGTTGTACAGTTCGTTAGAGGCGAGTGTTTATCGTGTGAGGAACGAGGGTCCGAGCACATTTTCCATTCGAACGGTCGCCTCTAGGAGCTTGTTACAATGTACGGCCACTGTCTGACCATGTGCTCTGCTAACTATATTATTTTTATATCTACTAGCTGGGCGCCGCGGTGTTACCTGAGTGCATCCCATATGTATAATGTTTCGTTGTGTTCTTGGTTATGAAGTATCTCTCCACTGAGTTTCTTTCTTCCTTTTTCTTAATATAGTTCCAGAATTATTTGAAGCAATGCAAATAAAAGTAGTAAAAAATTTCGTATGTATCTAAATTTATTTTGAAAATAAAAACAAGTTTATGACCATCATCAAATGTCTTCTTATCCTTTTTGGTGACTTACAAAATTAATGATATAGAACAACAAATTTGAACTGTAATTTTTTCTAACAATAAGATGTCAAGTATATTCTAAAAGCTAATACCTGTACGTTTTTCTTAACGTAAATGATTAAAGAGGCTCCATTAAAACCTTTAGTTAAATAGTTTACAAGCGAAGAGAACGACGTAAGCAAGTAATAAATAACCGAAGGCGCCATGTTGTCACAAGGGTCGTAAATATTATCCCGCTAAATACTACTCCTTTAATTACATTTACGGGTCGAACAACGGCCATTGAAGTTAAAACATGAATTTGAAGGAACTTTGTTAACTAAATGAATTAGGAATTTTAATCCTCTTGGCATGACTTTATATCTTTGAAGACCTTGTCAAATGAGAAAAATAACTACCTATCTAATTTAACCGAGAAAGCTTCAGGTGTTATTCGTCAGTAAATCTCATGTTTGTCAGTAAATGTTTTAATTTAATTTAAATTCTCGATGAAAAAATTCAGATTGAAAGTAATTAAAACTTTAAACCTACTTTGAAATTAAAAGACGTTGAAGTCTATTCAATATGATTGGTATCTTTCGAAACCTTCATAAAAGCCTTTGTCAAATACGAATAATGGTTCAAGACAAAAATACGAGCCTAAACTTGATGGGGTTGCGTCATTTAACTACACAGTTCTTACCCCATCACGTCCATCTACCAGCTCTATCGTCAGATCAGCTCCATGTCATAATAATTTTGCATTGCCATCCGATATGAACTTGCATGCAAAATTTCACCGATTTCAAGTCCGTAAACGGGAAGTGGATCAAATAATACTCGCATGACTTAAATACATACAGATATCGGGACGGATAAAAGTAAATTAAAGATTTTCCAATCATGCGTTTTCATATAAACGTCTTAAACAAAAATATAACTAAAAATAACGTGATTCAAAGAATGCCCGTTAATCAGCTTACGATGCCGTGCGTCAGAAACTTTCATAAGCTCTAATTGAGCTTAATTTGAGTTCACGAGTGGAAACGCTTTAACGCAATTCAATTTTGCAGAAAAGGGGATGTAAGAAAATCATTTTAATATTCCCTTTCCTTCGTATTTAATCGCCGTTCGTTTTGAAGTTTTTTTTACTTGGCCAGTTTGGGATTGCTTGTCTGCATTCCAAACGAATTATTGCTACTTAGACTGGCCGGTAAGTTTGTGCTTTTGACTATGCAGTTGCGAAGGGGAAGAAAATAGTCCGTATACTAAGCTTTCTTACTTAAAAAAGTAGTTAATTTATTTATTTACTAGCTGACTAGGCAAACGTTGTTTTGCCAAAGTAAAAAATATATACTTTTGAATAAAAAATTACTTCCAGTACCTCCGAATATGCGAACAAAGTGATGATTGGTCAAGTAGTTTTACAAACTCTACTTTGACTTTTATCATATTAACCACATTCAAAAGTATCTTTCGTTGAACTTAATCGTCGTTGATGTTCACGTACTTTATATAAAGTAAACACACTTTTGAACTGGGTTTAGTACGCTCTAAGTTTTGCAGATTGGTAATTTACACCTTTTGCCCTGGAACAAAACGTCAGAAAAAAAAAGAAAATTTGTCCGAACCCCGAAACTCTGAGGCGAACCCTAGAAGAATGCCGCCTCAACTACTAATTATGTTTATGTGTAACCCGCTTGAAGATTTATAAGTCGGATTAACGACTACTAACGAATACAGTAGCAAGAAACAGCGTAAAGTACCATCCCAAGTACGGAAATGCTTGAAAATATCCCACATTAAGTCGGCCATCCACACAATGGATGTCCGCACCTAATGTTGCTTAACTTCCATAAATATCTGCGATCATAGAAGCCAAATGGGCTACGAGCGCTTCTATCTGATTGTTTACATCCTCACTTATATTATAAACTAGCTTTCCACCCGCGGCTTTGCCCGCGTGGACTTCGGTTATATTGTGGTATAAAGGACAACTATAAGAAAACTTATCATTTCTACGGAAAAACCTAAGTTTCTCTCCGGAATATCATTTTTTCCGGGATAAAAAGTACCCTATTATTTAATCCAGACTTCTATCTTTACGTTTGCAAAATTTCAAAGCAATCGGTTCAGTAGTTACGGCGTGAAAGCGGAATAAACAAACAAACTCACTTTCCGATTTATAATATTAGTAAGGATGTGAAATTTATATATTTATAATATTTGGCTGTTTATCGCGTATTCACATCAACATTACTTAACTGACTTTAAATTTCGTACACAAAGTGTAGAGGATATTTTTTTATGCAAAAAAAGGGCCGAAATGAAAGAGTATTATGAAAAGTTGAATAGTAAGTACTATTGTCATTGTCACAACTAGTCTTAGTTTTATATTCAAATACTTATTTTTTTGACAACTAAAATAACGCGTATGAAATCGCAGGGCGTTTATTAGTAGATTATAATGTATTTACTCGCATGAACAAAGCACCATTATAGCATTTAGCGAATAGCCAAATCACGGCTATTCGGCTATTAACACGCCCATCAATCGTAAGTGGCAGTTTGTATGTTAATTCGCAGACAGAGTGACCGCGAGTTTATTACGTTGGTGGTACTTGCTATCGCTATCGGGTACCTTAAAGCGATGACAACGTGTAAATGACCTATTACGGGCTCGTTTCAAAATAGGACCAGAAAATAGTAACTGGATGCATTGTGACACAATTCTAAGAGCTGTTTAGTTTGTGATTCTAACCTCCCACGCTTATTTAGGAATAAGTTGTTTATATATCTGCAATATACAATAAAATAAACGATCCATTAGAATTTTCCCTTTAAAAGCCCTATGTTTAGGCTACAAGTGAAAAAAAGAGTCAAAATATCCAAAAAACTAAATCACAGAATATACATTTGTTTATATATATAGTTATGTTTATCATTACTTATATCAAATTGTTATTGATAAAACAGTATTGAAATAAGATGAATTGCCTTCAGCATACTTCGATAAGGTGTCAACATTTGTAGGCTCTGGCGATAAATCAACAGTTTTGACAGTTGACAGGAAGACTTAGTAATTATCGAATTAATCAATTGCCGTAATAACTTTATGAACGCATTAAGGAGTTAATAACTATTGAGTGAAACAACCCCCAAGCCGGAAGTCGTAATCAACCCTCGTGATTCAGGACCGATGAAGCGAGCCTGGCTATAATACCTGTTGAGTTACAGTTCGGATTAGTTTGCGCGCACGTCATATTGATGGGACGCATATTTACCTTTAAACTATGTACTGTTTGTGATAGGTATTTACATACCACTTTTTGTTATGTATGGTATGTAAATACCACTCATTCACATTCCACTAGATACCCGTAGCAGATGGTTTTTTTTAAACAATAAGTAAGATAGGTAGTGGTTAACAACTGGTCAATACCTAGCATAAAAAAGTCGCCTCTGGCTGTCTGTCCTTATGTATACTTAGATTTTTAAAACTACGCAACGGATTTTGATGCAGTGGGTAATATAGTGATTATTGAGACAGGTTTATATGTATAATACAAGCATATCATAGCAGAGAAAGGCTGTTAAAGTTTAAATAATGTATATTGGAAATCAACGTTTGCCGGGTCAGTAGGTATTTAATAAAACTATATTGGTGACTAAAATATGGACAAATGCAAGTAATTGATCTCGAGTGTCGAATATAAAGTTTGGATAAAAGGGAGAAAACCACGGGCCACGGGATTCAGCTCTAGTAAAAAAAGGAACGACAAGATTATATTGAATTGTACATGACTGTCTTGAATTGTCTTTGTCATAAATAACTTATCGCCGAACAGCAAATATTTCAGGTGTATAAAAATAACAGCATAATATATCATTATTATTGATTTAAGATTATTATTTTTACGCCCAAGACCTACGCTGGACTTATTCCATATCTAACTGCACCTAGCCACTTTACACGTGCTTAAGAACAAAGCTTTTGCACCAGCTGTCGATACACACCAGCCAGAATAACGGTAAAACCATTTTCATCCAGATGGTTTATTGCTATTCACAGTGCACAGGGTAAAGTGAGCCTTAACTTCTCCCGTGGCCAGGCAGGGCTTTGTACACATGTCCGGTTTATGACAAGGGTTTGTACAAAACTAACATTGTAAGGGTAAACTTGCACAGAGACTGGCCGGCTAGACATCGCGGAGTATGGGAGTTCTAAATTCAAACAGCATTTTGGTTTTCGAACAAAATCTTGAGAGTTTTTAAAATGTGGAACATATTTGCTGTGCCACGACTGGCTAGCCAGAGCTACAGTGTATGAATTTCTTTGTGGACGTTCTAGGGGACTTTCCGTGTTTCCATTTCCGTTTTTACATAATATTTTTCTATATTAGAAAACGGATTTTTGTTCTTTTCTGTTCCTTGGTGTATGCAAAAGAGAAAACAACGTTTGTTCGAATCAGTGTTAGTTAAATAATGTATTCTAATAAATGTTTTGAAATCAGAACGAATTGCGTACCGTTATTAAGCTCTTTTGCAGATACATCGAGAGTACAGGGCCACAAGAATCTTTTGGCGCGTGGTTAAAAAAATGGGCCACAATTTTAGGAAAATCAAGTTTCGTTTTGATAGATACAGCTTCAATTATCACAATACAAGCATTAAACAAATAAATGAAATCAGTAATTCATGAGTGGCAAGAATTACGTTAAATATTCAGCATTACAGTAAGTGACCAAGATTGAAAGGGCATGCTTCGGTGGTTTGGGCATATGGAGAGAATGGATGAAAGTCGATTGACGAAAGAGATTTATATGGGTGATGTAATGGGCCGGGTGAGTAGAGGTCGCCCCAGAAGGACATATAAAGACCAGATTGGTGATGTCCTGACCGAAGGTGGCGTGAAAAGTACTCGAAACCGGAGGTCGTGTATGAAAAGATGTATGAATGTAGATGAAGCGAAAGGGGTATTGTCAGGACCGTGACAAATGGAGATCTGTAGTCTCTGCCTACCCCTCTGGGAGACAGGCGTGAAGTGTATGTATGTATGACACGTGTATACTTTTTCGCTGCTGTTTTTATTTTTGAAAACAGATCACAGTGGCGTGCAATTGAAGAAGCCAGCAGTGGACAAGCCTCCGGACGACTTCGACATTTTCTTAATCTTGTCACTTTCCCAGCTCGTCTCTTTTTTAACTTGCTATTTTCTTACTTGTCCTCTCTCTTAAATTTGTCTCTGTCCTAACCTGACACCTTCCTAATTCGTTTCAAGTAAAACTTGGGTAAAGTTCTTACGTTTAAGTGAATGTTAGAGAAAAATGTATGATTCAAAGAGACGAGTTCGAAACATGTCGATATCGTCCAGAATGGACACGAGTTAGGAACGAGTCAATTTTAAAAGAGAGAGAGAGAAGTAAAGAAATAGAGACAAGCTGGGAAAGTGACAAGATTAAGAAAATGTCGAAGTCGTCCGGAGGTGTGGACAAACATGGGCTGAGAAAATCTATAACTTCTTTATTTTTGATGTGTTATTGCTATCTTCTGAAGGAGTGAAAATTATTTGGTTAAGGGTACAATCCACCTACAGTACTAACAATTGTAATAAGAACAGGACGCTTTCTTCCGCGCATTTTTATATGAAAGAAAAGGCAGATCCTTAGAATTTTTAATTCGGACTTGAAATTTTAAAGAAAACTACACATTAAGTAAAATGTAACTAATATATCATGTAGAGCTCCTTAATTGTAATGTATCCATTTTATATGACACAATAAAGACTACTGAATATAACTAAGTAAGGGTCGGTTCGGCGCCAATTCTGTTTTAACTTCAAATATCGACTTAATCGTTATAATTTAAGTATAGTCTATTTTCTAATTCGACGGACCAATTTGACAGTACACATTCACGCGCGCGTATTTAACCCAACGTGACAGGAGGGTGAGCCCATCGCCGTTATAGGGTTCACACACTTTGTGCTGTTCGGGTTTCATCACGATGTTGTCCTTCACCGTACGAGCGTTGCGTTGCGTACATAGGCTGAGTGAACTGACTGAAAAAGAGTCCCATTGGTACACGTCCAGTAGCCGGACTGGAACCCGGGACCTCCCGGTTACAAGTTTGCTACACAGTTTTTTACTCTCTATATTTTACGAGATGAAGATATTTAACTGTTTCTATTCAATGTTCAGTTTAATTTACATAGGACTAAAGTATCATATCGAATTAAATGATTGATTTTTGTATAAAACACTAACACTTTTGCAATTTTTCCATTGTATTATTTTTTACATTCGTAATGTACAGTGTGCAATAAAGAGTATATTCATTCATTCATTCATTCACAGTCTCTTTGACTCAACAGAGCCGACCCTTATGGCAAGTTAACAAAATACCTTTTATCCTCAGAATTTCGATTAATTGAACTAGTGAAACTATCAACATTTCTACGAGTACCAGTAGTTTAATGATTCTAGTCGCTTACTTACTTAAAACATTTACACAAAAAAGTTCACAATATTTCTGCCCCCGGTATTATAATCACAGTAAGTCGAGTTGCTGTAGGTATGACTTTTTTCGCATTAGCGTTATGCCCAGCTCAAGACCTACTTATGTCTATTTGAGATTTTTGAATAGCCCTAATATTGCCAAAGATACGGTTAGATTAATCACAGTAAGTGTTTGAAAACTTCAATCGTCCGTAGTAATTAAGGCATTCTCCCACCACTTCAACTTTTTCGGCTTACTGTGATTATAATACCGGGGGCAGATTTACCCAGACTCAATCCACATGTATGGCGGGTCAATAGCGCATCCAACTTTAAAGCTCAATATCTCCGAAGTAACTTTTTGTGGATTGAGTCCTTTCTGTGTAACTATTGCCATTTATGATAAATATCCCAGAATAAATAGTTAACTGACAATTCTAACCATTTTCATGTCAGACAAAGATGGAAACCCTTAGCGTCTAAGTTAGGTGGACCATCTGCAAAAAATAAACAAAACAATGTTTTCTTTGGCATGCAAAGTAGGTACTCCGCAGAAGAATGTATGAAATGATTACGTAACGAAAGCACCATACATACATATTCATACAATTTTCTGTTGATGCCCTCGATTTCTCCTGGATCCCATCATCATCATATCCTCACCTGGTGGAATTGAGACCTTCGAAGTGAACTCAACAAAAAAAAAAGACATATTTAAATAAGTCTATAATTTACGTATATATCGGTGAACATACACAAAAAAATGATGAATGACAAATTGGGAACCTCCTCCTTTTTTTGAAGTCGGTTAAAAATAGTTACTGTTAAGTTTTTTGTTCCGATTACGACACTAATTTATTTTTATCGATATTTTTAGGCGCATCACTAGAAGGTCATGCTTCGTGCATTATTCAAACACTTGAACATTTTCCTTAAAACAAAAACAATACTACCAAAAAACATGGAATGGAGCATTTTTTATCCGTTACACTTGTTTTTCTAATGGGAAACTTACACTGGTGACTAAAAAGATCAAATTTGCCGTGCGGCTAAAATCGACCGACTAGTGAGGCATTTTTTTTTAAATTTAGTTTGTTATTTTCTCAAAAGATGACGCTGCGGTGTTCAAAGTCGAACAAATCAAACACTCTTTGACCGAAACTTCTTGCAACAACTTCAATCAATATTTATTTATAACAAAAACATAAACAATCGCAACGTTATCTACAGATATTAACACATATTATTACAACGTTGGAATCGATCTCTAAATAGAAATTGTGTCAAAACAACCGGGTTCGATTCCCGTGCTGAGTACAAGTTATTTTTTAAAAGTATGACAGTTTTTCTTCTTATAAAAATCGGTGACATGGTTCCTAAGAACAAATCGTCATATGTGTTATAGTTTCATACTTTCCCGTAGTGACCGATTTGAATGAGCCACCCTGTATATCTCATTTGTATTTTAGACAGTATAACATGGATCGCATACATTTTATGTCTTAATGGCCATTCTAGTCAACATCTTGGAAGGAATTTTAAGTCACCAGCGTACAGATCGATTACTAAGAGCTGGCATCTCAATACATTGACAAGATGCGCTTGTGCAGTGTATGTGATGAGGTACCACTGCATACAAAGTCAAAGTCAAAATTTCTTTATCTCATCGTTATAAGTGCTATAACATACAGATATACAGTAGCATAACACAAAGCTTGATGAACGTCATTTGTGACTTTAAAAACAAAAGTAATCGTTTCCACAGATACAGAGTAATTATTTTCATATTATTGCATACAAAAACATGCTGTACTAGTGGACTCGACAGACGGCCTAGCCTTGGCGATTTAAAAAGATTACAGTTTCTTTCCGTTTCTACCGGCCAGTAAAAGAAATTAATTCTAACCGGGGATGATAACTTTTGTTTTTTAAGTCATAAATTACGTTCATCAAGCTTTGTGTTATGCTACTGTATATCTGTCTGTTATAGCACTTCATCATCATCATCATGAGCCCATACTTGTCCATTGCTGGACATAGGCCTCTCCAATTGCACGCCACTGTGATCTGTTTTCGGCTTCTCGCATCCAGCTTCTGCCAGCCATCTTGCGTATATCATCAATCCACCTTGCCTGAGGGCGACCTACACTCCGTTTGCCGAGACGCGGTCTCCACTCGAGAACTCGTTTTCCCCAACGGTCATCGGTTCTACGGCAAATATGGCCGGCCCACTGCCACTTCAGCTTGCTAAACGATGAGCTATGTCGATGACTTTGGTTCTCTGTCGGATCACTTCATTTCTGATTCGATCCTTCAGGGAAACGCCGAGCATAGCCCTTTCCATAGCACGCTGTGCGACTTTGAGCTTGTGGACCAGCCGTGCCGTCAGTGCCCACGTCTCAGCTCCGTATGTCATTACAGGTAGGACACACTGATTGAAGACCTTTGTCTTCAGGCACTGTGGGTTCGCTGATGTTAAGACTCGACGTAACTTCCCAAATGCTGCCCAACCCAGCAGAATTCTTCTGTTTACCTCATCCTCGAAGTTGTTTCTACCCAACTGCAATGTCTGCCCAAGGTATACGTATTTTATAACAACTTCGAGAACGGTGCCGTGTACTGAAATCGGTTCCGGTAGAACATGTTCATTGAACATGACCTTGGTTTTATCCAAGTTCATGCGTAGGCCGATCCGTAGAGAAGAAATCAGTAGGTCATTCAGCATCAGTTGAAAGGTCTCTGCAGCGTTTCTGGCGCATGATGACGATTCGTTCTGCAAATCGAAGTGTAAGACCAACGTGATGTCGCTTCAGCCATTTGATGTTGATTGCCACGTCACTTTCCAATGCAGCTCCCTTTGAACATATCCACCTCCTTCCCAATTTCTGCATTGTGAACAATCTTCGCGAAACTAACACCTCCACCTTGTCTCACTATACCTCGATGCCAAATGGTATGGACGTGTCTGCTGATTTTGTACTTGGACGGACATGGTGGCAGCCTCGTAGAGGCATCTTATCACTTGGATGTATCGCCAGTCAACTTGGCAACGCTGCAGAGACTCCAGAACGGACCAAATCTCAACCGAGTCAAAGGCCTTCTCATAGTCCACGAATGCTAGACACAGGGGCAGGTTATATATACTCTTCAGTTTTCTCTATGATCTGCCGCACTGTGTGGATGTGGTCTATGGTGCCATAACCGCTCCGAAATCCAGCCTGCTCCGGAGGTTGACATTCGTCGAGTCTTCGCGCAAGACGGTTTGTGATCACTCTTGTGAACAGCTTGTAGACGTGGCTTAGAAGAGAAATGGGTCGATAGTTCTTCAACAGGGTTTTGTCTCCCTTTTTGAAGAACAGAACGACCACACTTCTACTCCACGCCTCCGGAGTTCTTCCTTCGAAGAGAACAGCGTTAAAAAGCTTTTGGAGCTCCCTCAATATCGGTTTACCTCCAGCCTTTAATAGTTCTGTTGTAACGCCATCCTCTCCTGGAGCTTTTCCGTTTTGGAGCTGTCTAAGAGCGATCTCAATTTCGCCAGTACTGACTTCTGGCAGGTCTTCGGTGGAGTGGCGTGTCAATGTGGCTCTAGAGTCCCCATTTTCGGGATCAGGGCGAGATGCGCATGCGATGCGTATAACTGGCCATAGAAGTCTTCAACCTCCGAAAGGACCGACGGCTTCGAAGTGACGACTTCTCCATTTGCTGTGGTCAACTTCGCAAGGTGGCTTCTTCCAAGAGATTGTACGAACACTTTTGACCCCCGATTCTGCTCAATCGCTCTTTCTATTTAAAGAGTATTGTAGCATCGGAGGTCGCGCCGCACGTGCTTACTAATCTCCTGGTTTAGAGCCCGCCTTGCGGTCGAAGTGACGGGTGGATTCTCACGTCGTTCTTTCATCAGCCGTAAAGTCTCCTCGGAAAGCTTTGACTTCCTGCCCTTACGCTGCATTTCACAAAATCTCGTACCCTCTTCCCTGAGGACCCGAGTCACATTTTCGAGCTTCTTGTTCACGTCTGCTGTGGTTTCCACGGCAACGAACCGGTTCTCCAAACTTAGCTGGAAAGCTTCGGATCCCATTATAGTTTGGAGCATGGTTGGTTGGAGCCTGGCTTTCTTCAGACGGACACGTTCAGCCTTAAAGTTGATATTCAGAGAGCCTCTGACTAGTCGGTGATCGCTACCGGTATTAAACCTGTTGATCACAGAGACGTCTCTGAATATGTGCTTTTTGTTCGTCATGATGAAATCGATCTCATTTTTGGTCATAGTATTGGGGCTTTGCCAGGTCCACTTCCTTTGGGGCTTTTTCTTAAACCACGAGTTCATTAGAAATAGCCCCTCTCGTTCGAGGAAGTTTACTAGCATTTGCCCCCTATGATTCTTTGCTCCAAATCCATGGGATCCTACTGCCGATTCATTGCAATTCTGTACTCCCACTTTAGCGTTAAAGTCCCCCATAACAACGCTGTAATGTGTCTTAGTAGTGGAGTGGAGAGCCTTCGATATATCATCGAACAGGCCCTCCACCTCATCGTCCGAGTGTGTCGAGGTCGGTGCATACACTTGTACCACTTTCAGGCTATACCTCTCGGTAATTTTTATGACAAGGTATGCTACCCTGTTTGACACACTAGACACTTCCACAACGTTGTTACACAGGGACTTATTCACAAGAAACCCAACGCCGCCTTGGGATTGTTGGCCTCCCTCGCGGAAGTACATTAGGTGGCCCGATTTGAGGGTAATGGTGTCCTCTCCCTCTCTTCGGACTTCGCTTAGCCCCAATATGTGCCATCTAATTTTCCCAAGTTCCACCTCGAGTTGCGCCAGATGCGAGTCAAGCCGTAGCGTGCGTCCATTGTACGTCGCCAGGGTCAGTCGTTTGTGGTGGCCTCCCATAACCCGGAGATTCTTCGCACCCCCTGCTCCGCCGTTACCGTGGTCGCCACCGTGACCAGGAATAGCGGAGCCGCCGGGAACTAGGGGCCGTGGCCTTGTTGTGCTTATTGTTGGAGGTAAATGCCCATAATCGCCACGCTGGGCAGGCGGGTTGGCGATCGCAGTGGGGTTGTGGTTTAACTCACAGAGAGCGCTGCTGCCCGTCCTCTGGAGAGCTCCCTCGGTCGTCTCTTACGACCCCCATAGCGGGAAAAGTTGGCTTGGGGTGGTGACACATGTATTCTATTCGCTGTCACCACAC